>JAFIRS010005369.1:0-59048 GCA_018342105.1 Gonioctena quinquepunctata | reverse complement strand
AAAAGTCTTCTTTGGGAATGCGGCGTCTCAAAAATATCTTCCCACATTTTCAAAACATCCAGGCATGTTTGTCTCGCTGGGAATGCCCAAAATTATCGTGTTAGGGCTCTCTTCTCCGAAAATTGTCTTATCAGCATGAAAATGATCTTTGGTGTGACGAGTTTGGGATGATTGAATATTTCATCCCAAATGTTTTTCGAACCACTTCCGTTTTAAATTTTTTGCCTTCCTTTTCCTAGGAATGTCGTTTCCATTTTTTGATGAATTTCCCACCTTCCTTCTTCATTTATTACCCTATCAGTTTTCTTCTATAATAGTGCCTAAGATGGGAATGTTCTGTGTTCAATTCGTTTTCCTTCCAGCCTCATCAGATGTGTTTTCTTTGAATTTGAAATCATCATTGTTTTTTTTTTTTCCCCGAATTTCAAATCAGGGCATCTGACGATTTCCTCATTATTCTTGGCTTCCTTCTTCCTATAATAAAAACTTTTTAACAAAAATTAAACCAACGAAATACGGAACTGAAAAGAAAAAAATAAAAATAAACCTTCTTGTCCAATAATGCTGCTAAACTAATGTAAATAATTGATTTTGAGTCGGCGCCAAACAAACAACAAATGGTTAGATAAGGCGTAAAATGATGGCATCGAGTTGCCGGTGACATTCGATAATTTTTTTGGGTAATTTAATGATCTTCGTTGATTGTTCGTTTGGCGCCGACTCAAAATCGATTACTTTTTAAATAACTGGAAAGGTTTATTTTATTTTTTACTTCAATTCCTATTTCGGTTTAATTTTTTTGTTAAAGATTTTTATTTTTGTGGGAAATCTACTAATTACTACCTACTTCATTTTGTTATTCTTCCGAAATACTTACTTACCCACCTTCCAACTATTACCAGTTAAATAATATGATTATCTACTTTTACTATTTGTTGTAATATACATTATTTTTTGTTGTTCTGGTTAGTTTATTTCATTACTTTTATATCATTCCATCCTCTCATAGAATATAATTATTGTGACGGATGTAGGAGAACAAAATAATGACATTAGCGATCTGTCATTTCAACTCATTTGTGCCAATGTTCACAAGTGAAAAATCAATTATTCCTATTTTTCTACCCGTAAAGGTGGATAATTCCATTCGAAATCAAATAATCAACTATAAGGTATAAACTATCTAATAAAAAATAATCATCCAAATCGAAGAACGCAGTACAAAGTTATGCCTGATAGAATGGTTAACGGGCCGAATTCAGAGGGTGAGTGCTACCCTTGCTACCCTTAGGGTGGTTTCATCTTTTAAATTCAAATGGGACCAACTTCGAAGTACACCTATCCACTGAAAAATAATTATCGGAATCGGACGTCTCAGTCAAAAGTTATGCGTGATCATCAAAAAAAAAAAAAATTATAAAAAAAAAATAGCGTGTAGAGCCTCACCCTTTTTTTTGGTTCGTCGGTTAAAAATAACAAGAGGGATTTATCACTCATCCCTGTTTGTCTTTATTTTTCAAATTAAACTATTTCTATCAAATTAGAAAACAGAATTTGGCAATTCACCTGACTTTCAGACACTCACCCTGATATTAATATTCATTGAATTCATGAGAGAATCAAACAAACTAATCAACTATCAATTGGAGCTGTATGGCTATTAAAAGCTCGTTGAAGGGAATAATCATTGTTGTGAATACAAAATCGGGCCACTTCAAAGGACAATAAGAATAATTTGCCTTTCCCCAATCCTTGATGGTTCTTCGGCAGAATCTGAATTTCCTATAATATATGATTCGACCTTGTGTGTTGTCTTCCGCTACTGTTGCTTAACAACATCAATTACATATTTACGTTTTTTACTGGGAAAATGACTGACTATCATGGAATAAAAAAAAAGTCACTTTATCGAAGATACAACAAAGGATTAGAATGGTATTCATATTTGAGAATGGAAATGTTTCTTGTTGTTCTCCCCCTCATTTTTTTTTGACATTCTCTCGTCTGAAGGCTGAACTAACTCTTATGCATATTTTGGAATAATAAAAATATAAACTAGATTATTTTTTGACATTTCTGAAAAATGGAAATGTTCAATAAAATCTTTCATGCGTTTGGAATCAACACATTATTATATATGAATATTCTATCTAGAAAATGGCATCGGGAAAATTTGGGGAAAAAACCCTCGAGCCCTTGGGTTCTCGTTTTGCCTGGTAACAAGTTTTTCGAAAAATATCGAATTATTTTCACTTTATTCTCACTCTCTTGTGATAATAACTGATAAAAATACGTTTTGATTTCATAGATATCAAATTTCTCAGAAAAATTCCTTATTTTTTTAAAACTTTTAAACACATTTCAAAAATGAAGAACGTTCATAACATTAAAATAGGTAATAAAATTATAAATAGAAATCCTTTTTTAAAAAAAAGCTTTTATTAATGCGCTGAAAAGTAAAAATAATTGCTTTGGATGTGGCGTAGGTTATTCCAGAATATAGGTTCAAAGTTGTCGCTAAAGTTTTCAGTTGGGATCAGTACGTCCACTCAAAAAATTTTTACTTTAGTCTTAATCTTTAAAAATGTTTTATTAATTATTTTATTTTGTGCTTTTTTATTAAGGACGTCTTAATCTATGCATTTTGTTGGAAGCATCGTTACTATGGGCCTTTTTTTTTCTTGTAAAGTTCAATTTTAGTCCTTCAATGGGACACCATTTCCTCATCTTGGGTTGCCATCTTCAATTCATGAATTTTGACTAAAATAAAATCGACTAAATTCATAATCTCCGACCCAAAAATCCCGACATACCAATTTTTGAATCAATCGGGCCATAATTCAAAACTCGTCCGCCATCTTGAATTTCTAAATTTTTTATAAAAATCATAATCTCCGACCCTGAAAACCCCACACACCAATTTTGAATGGAATTTGATCATAAAACACAGAGATCATCGCCATCTTGGAGCCGCCATTTTGATTTTATGAATTGTGAATAAAAATTCATAATCCTCGACCCTGAAAACTTCCATTACCAATTTTGAATCAATCAGACCTTAACCTAAATCTCGTGCGCCATCTTCAGCGCCATTTTTTTTTTTTTCTGTAACAAAATTCCCTGAACCACCATTTCAAGTTCATATATTTTTGACAAACTTCTCACCCAAACCCCCCCGACCTTTCCGAAACCCCCCAAAAACCCCAAATTTTGAATAAACGGATTATAACCCCGCAAAACCCCCCCAAATTTTGGGAACCGTCCATCTTAATTTAGATTTGGACCGAAAATTTCTTAATCTCCCCCGGGGAAAACCCCCGCAAATTTTTGAATCGAATGTCCATAAAATTAAAACGGGGACCCCCCATCTTAAAAAGGTTTAAAATTTTTGTTTCCAAGCATGTCCCGGGTGAAAAAAGATTACCCCCCAAAATTTTCGGGGTTCAATCAGGGTTCCGGGCAATAAGAAAAATTTCCAAAAAGGGTTTTTTTGGGACTCTTTCTCTTTGGAAATGGTTGGCTAAAGGGGTTTTCCCCCTTGTTTCGCTATGTCCCCCAAAGAAAAGGTGAACAAACGTGGTACCCCACCATTTTCCAGGGGGGAAACGCTTTAATGCTTTACCTTGCCGCTTACGGGGGTTTTTCCTTTTAGATAAAGGGGAATTTTAGAATTTCCAATTTACAACTATTTTTTTTTTGTGTTCCTCTTCCCTTTGGCAAAGTTTGGTTGGTTGATTCATTAAGATATGAAAGAAAAAAAATGACCAATGATAGGGGCACTTCTTTTTTGATCAAAAATCACATTGCGCCCAGAGGTAATCCGCTTCTGTTTTGGAACTATCCTTCATCACGTCAACTGATGAATTATTTTAAATCCTCAAGGACGATTTTTCCTATGGAAAGTTCATATAAATCCCTTGGTTCAGTTCTTGATGATGACTTGTCAAATCACGACCTTCCATATCCCCGTAATTCTTCACCCGAACGGCGTCATCTCCCTTCCACACAGATCCAGTGCCAGTGAAAATCATCGTATCAGAGGCACAGCTCTGTTAGTTATAACACCATCAAGCCCCTAGTACGGAAATGCCAAAATTCCTGGTCTGAATGGTCTGAAAAACATTAAAATACCTGTTTCATGAACAGCATTATACAATGTTTATCGAACCCCAAATGGTTGCTCAGTATCTGGGAAAAGACGAGTATATGAGGGATATCAACACAGCATATCAAATATGAAGGGTGCTTTGATAAAACAATTCGCGTTAGTGATGAAAGATCTTTGGTCGGAAGATTCGTCTGATAAGATTGGTAAATACTGTTTCCTTTAAAAGCCAGATACAAAATTTGCACCTCGTTTCATGGGGTAGTCAACAGGACGCCCCAGAATTTCTAAGATATTTATTGGAAGGCCTTCATGTAGATGTAGAAAAGCCCAAACCTACCTTGAAAGAAATCGATGAAATATTGGTGACCATGAGAAAGGGACAGGAGTCTTGGTCAAGATATCTTAGAATGGATAACTCGAAAATTGTTGATAATTTTGTTGGTCAACTAAAATCATCGTTGAATTGTATTACATGCGGCTATTGTTCTGTCTCTTTTGGCCCCCTTTTGGGACCTTTCACTTCATATTCCACAGAATACTGGCCAGCTCAGTCTTCCACAATGTTTAGACTCGTTTACCAGGGAAGAAATTTTGGACGGTGAAGAAAAAAACCCAAATTGTAATTGTAAGGACAAAGTCCCTTATCTATACATAAGTTCCCAAAATATTAGTAACTCACTTGAAAAGATTCTCGCCGATGGGGAGATTTATGGGGAAAAATAAATGCCATCATTGACTTTCCTCTGGAAGGTTTAGATATGAGAAATTATGCAGCAATAACGTAACACCGTGTCTTTACAACTTATATGCTTTGTCCAACCATAGTGGAACAATCTATAGCGGACACTACGGCTTACTGTAGGAACCCTTATGCAGGCACATGGTACAAGTACAATGACTCCAGAGTATCACCGATATCCCCAAAATCCCTTATAAATTGGAGAAGCATTCGTTCTCTTCTATGAGCAAGAGGACTCCCAATCCACACCTTCAGTTTTCCATTTTCATCCATTTTGTTAAAATATCTTTTTATATTGTTACTTGTGCTAATATATCAAATTTTCCAAAAAAAAAAAATATATATATATACATATATATGTATATATATATATATATATATATATATATATATATATATATGTATATATATATATATTATATATATATATATATATATATCTTTATTTAGTTGAAAAAACTAATTCATTTTACAATAGTAAATACATTGTCACATTATAAATGAAATAAAAAACCGGAAAAAATGACAAAAACGAAGCAAGTTAAATAAAAGCTTGTAAAGGGAACAACTTTCACAAATTTGATGTTTTGTGGAAAGACTGCGCACTAAAAGACTTATTCACTATAATTACCTTGAACGAATCCTGGAACCTCATCTAATCCTGCAGATTTTCTGTTTTTTAGTCGGGAATTCAACGAAATGTACAATTTATCGTCTTGATATGGCTTTAGAAACATGCTTTAACAATTGAAATCGTTTTTAGCTACAAAAATTAACATCACATATGACATTTACTAATTGTTTGGGAGTGTCTATGAAAAATCATTAAATATTTTAACCATTTTTTCCGGATTCTCTATTAACTTTCCATTCAAGTTCAATGCAATATTTTTATTTGTTTTCGTTTATTTGTCGACGATTTCAGGGACATTTATTGTCAGCTCAAATATATACTGTGAAGTTATCCATTTTAGTCTCTTACGGGTTATTATTGGAAGACAATTATTGGTGTGAAAACTGGGATTTCCCGAATCAACCATTCGCGTTTTAAAAACACAGTATTCTATTCCATTGGTAACAAATTAAATCGTGTTATGTGGAATACCTACCTACGTAACAGATATATTTGTATGTATCAAAGAGCCTTGTTTGAGTAAATATTGACCTTCGTGGTTATCTATCGATGCCATGCAAATTCATGTTGGTGTTCAATAATTGTTTTGTGATCAAAAGTGAAGGATGGACGAGAAAAAAAATATTTTGCAAAATTATAATACATACACGTTAACGTACGAATGATTGAAAAAATGAAAATGTTGGGATATAGTACCCAATTTCCTTTATCAGTCCATGTGGAGAAATTTGAAAAATTCAAGGCCTACTAAGGTTGATGGGTCGAAAATTCGAGATCGACTATTAGGCATTTTTTTATCGAAATAATTGAGAGGAAATTCGATTCAGACATGTCTCAAATATACAATGACTGAAAACGATATCTCATAAAGGGTGTTCGTTGGATCATAGCGATTTTTCAAAATAGCATAATTTGTATACCTACAAGTCTGTGATATTTTTATGATAGCAGGAGTTTAACTAAATAACAAAGTCCAATAATTGTTCAAAATTGATATAGAACAAGATGAACAAACGAATGGACAGTCGTAAAAATTTCAGTAACAAACGATTGGATTAACATAAAAATTGGACGAAACAAATCCAATGTCTCCTAAGTTGTCATGAAAATCACGAGTGTTCCCTGCTGTTGGCTTGACATCTACCCACCGTACGAGATTTCCGAAATGTTGGTTGTCTATCGAACTCTGTCTCATCTCTTATGAACGAACGATATGTGTTTTAATTGTGCTTCGAAATGTTATTCATATCTAGTTTTTTTTGTTCGCAACTATTTAAAAATAATTGAAAGTTGCCTTGATACAATCAAGAAACTTAATTATACTCATTACAGGAAAATATTTTATAGTCAATGAATACGTTGAAAAATTTATTATTGATGAATTTCTGTTATTTATCAAGATTATTGGTATAACACAGAAATAAAATTGCCCCCACTACAAAGTCCTGTATTGCTTATTTGTATCAGAATTAATTTTCATTCGTGAAAATTCATTCTCTATAATTTCATATACCTTTTACACCAACAACGATTGAAAAATTAAAAATAGTTTTCAAATAACATTGATAAGAAAGATGAAAATATACTAAGACAGTCGAATGCCTTGCTATTTAGAAAAAATTCCAGAAGGGCGTTTGCCGGATTCGAAGTGTTCTGTTACTTTTTCAAAAAATGAAATTGCAGCCGTATTTATTGATCGATTAATTCATAATGTTGATTTTTGCAATAAGATTTCTCCTCTTTCATGAATGACTTTACTATTGCACTTTATGGAAAATATAGTTTTTTTTTTCATTTTATAAAATCGATCGAAGAATATGGAGAAAACTATTTTTCATTTTCTTGAAATGCTATAGATGACGCCAAACTACGGAAGTGTGGCATTCAAATTGAAATTTAATCATCCACCACATCCTTCACTAGGGTTGTCAATATCTTTGAAGATACTAGTGGAAGGTCCACGGAAAATGTGCCTTTTATTAAGCAGATTTTTTTTAATGGCATAAGATGATGCCTAAGAACCCGATTTTGATTTGTTGAAAATATGAACAGGATGTTCATAAAATCAGATGTGGAATCATCTGCGACTGAAAGATAAACTTTAGTCACTATTGAAAAGGGAAACATTCTCAATTGAATATTGAGTTAGGGCCTTTTCAGAATATCTATCAGATGTAGTTCAATGTCAGCGTGGTTACGGGAAGTAGTTGTTTTTCTGTTAGACATTCACAAAAAAATAACTTCATTTTAATCGTGGATTTTTCAATTGACAGAAAATCTTTCTATCAATATTCAATTGAGAATGTTTCCCTTTTCAACATGAATACCCCACAAGAGGGTTTTCTTGACGATGGAAGATAGTGACTAAAGTTTATCTTTCAGTCGCAGATGATTCCACATCTGATTTTATGAACATCCTGTTTATATTTTCAACAAATCAATTCAGTCACTATCTTCCATCGTCAAGATAACCTCTTGTGGTGTATTCATGTTGAAAAGGGAAACATTCTCAATTGAATATTGATAGAAAGATTTTTCTGTGAATTTAAAAATCCACGAGTAAAATGAAGTTATTTTTTGTGAATGTCTAACAGAAAACAACTACTTCCCCGGCTGAAGCCACGCTGGACATTGAACTACATCTGATAGATATTCTGAGAAGGCCCTAACTCAAAAGAAAAAATCTGAAATTGACAATTTGCATTTTTATTCAGATAGTTATTTGATTTTCTATTCCAGTCCTAATTAAGAACTCATATAGATGAATGAGGCAAAGAAGAATTTTTCCAAAAAAGAGTACTCACCAGAAATCATTCGTAACATTGACGCAGGAAAGACATCGCATTCAAGGTCTTCAATACATTTTTGTCGACGAAAATCTATTTCACGCTTCCACGATCATCAGGAAGATCGGAAGAAATGGGAAACACATTTCCAAGAAGCAATCTCACTTTGCAAAGATGGAAAAAGTTAGAATCATTTCTTTTGGAGAGACACTTTGAAATTAGTGTTTTCTGACATTAAAACCTGTCATGGGGTATGATAGTGTAACGTAAATAAACTTAACTTGGTTTAACTAATTTATTTAACACTTAATCTACAACTTAATTTATATTACTACGCCACTGTATAGCTCGATCGTATGGGCTCGTTCAGATTGTTTACTCCCTCTTGAGGGCTGTCTATTTATCTCCGATACAGCATTCTCGATGTTTCGAATTCTTCCAGTTGGCGACGGCATGTTCCAATTGTTTCCAATATTGACCGTTGCATTACGCGGAAGAGGGACTGGATGGTTCTCGAATATCTCCGGGGATGATCTCATCGCTGTCGATGGCAACACGCGAGGCGACAGGTCCGGCCTAGGTTCGTTACATTGCCCCCTTCTTAAAGACATTTCGTCCCGAAATTTCATCCTTGGAGTGTGACGATATCTGCATGACTCCCCATATCTGCACCGTGAAGTTCGATGGAAGTAACACTCCACGGTCTTCATGATCGGTCGTGGAAGAGGGTTACAGCAAACCAAAATCTTGACGCCGCTGGATCTGAATATCGCCTCCAGCATACTTCTTAGGACTCTCAGTCCAACCCATCAATACCACAGGACAATTTTGAATTGCTAGATCCACCAGATTCTGGTCCACCATAGTATCTCTTAGTTTGGTGAGACTCTTCCAGACATCTTCATAGGACGGTTTATCTTGGGAATGCCTCTTGGTAACTAGGTAGTAGATGTTTCTCTGGCCTTTCTTCAACTGTAGCACCCACCAACTTCTGGATTCTGCTCCGCAGTGTTTGGAGTTGACCAAATTTCTTGGAGAACACTACGGCGATGCCCTGGACATTCGAAGATCTTCTGCCACACAGTGCGCTAGTGCGTAGTCAGCAGGCACCTCGAAAGGTCTCGTGACTCCTCTCTAGTAACCCATGTAGAACTTTCTGCCCGTTTGAATACAAGGATATAAACTTCTCGAACGTCATATCATCCTCCGTTGGCGAGTGGTTACGAAGTTGGTCATGGTTTCCATCGTAAGGGGCCAACCTGTTGAAATGGACGACCCTTGGTTTCCCTCGGGTGGCTTATGGATTCGGTACACAAGGTCGTTTATCCTTTTCACGATTTTATACGGGCCTTCCCTCGAGTTCCGCAACTTTGGTGATAGTCCACGACGACGTTTGGGGTTGTACAGCCAAACCAGGTCATCAACCTTAAATCCTCCAGCGTCGGCCTTGATGTCATAGGTCTTCTTCATTTTATCGCTGGCACTCTGGATGTTCAACCGGACTCGTTCGTGGATGTCGTCCATTCTCTGCCGAAGTTTGCTGACGTAGTCCTCTCCGCAGTGTCTTGTCCTGGCGGTATCCCAAACTTCAGGTCACAAGGCAGTCGCAGTTCTCGGCCCATTATAATACTAGCAGGAGTTTGACCGGTTGACTCGTGTACTGCGGATCGATAGGCCATCAGGAACAAATGAAGATACTGGTCCCAGTCTCTTTGATGGTCAGAGACAACCTTGGACAAGTGGCGGTTGATCGTCCTGTTCATCCGTTCCACCATTCCATCGGACTGCGGATGTAGGGCCGTGGTTCTTGTCTTGCGGATGTTCAGCAGTAGACATATTTCTTGGAAAAGGTTGGATTCGAAATTTCTGCCTTGATCCGAGTGCAGCTCCATTGGAATACCGAATCGACATATCCACTCTTTCACCAAGACGTCGGCGACGGTGATGGCTTCCTGGTTGGGCAGGGCATAGGCTTCCGCCCACTTACTGAAGTAGTCCATTGCCACAAGGATGTATTTATTCCCGTGGTCGGATACGGGAAACGGGCCGGCGATGTCAATGGCGATTCTCTCGAACGGGCTGCCTACGTTGTACTGACGCATCGGGGCCTTGGGTCGTATTCGAGGTCCATTGCTAGCAGCGCATGCAGCGCACTTCCTGCACCAGTCCTGGACGTCAGCTGACAATTGGCCCAGTAAAACCGTTGCCTCACTTTCTGCAGGGTCTTCGTCACTCCCAGATGTCCTCCGGCGACTCCATCATGGATTTCCGCAGCACTTCCTCTCTTCTGTTCCTGGGAACAATTATTTGGCGTCTGTCTTCCCCACAATATCGGCCTCCAGCACACGTTTCAGGATCCCATTGTCCAGAATAAGAGAGTTCCATTGTGCCCAATGGGACTTAACAGCCGGCGAGTAACCTGCGACTTCCTGCCATGATGGTCTTCGATTGCCCTTCTTCCAGCTGACGACTAAGCCAAGGTCGGGGTCTCTCTCTTGGTCTTTCTGGATCTTGCTGTCATTCCAGTTGTCATCCATTGCCGCGGTTCTACAAAGTGTTGCTTCTTTCTCTTCTGCTCGTCGGCAATGTGAGCAATCATCTGGACATGGTCTTCGCGACAAGGCATCTGCATTCTTATGGCTAGTTCCGGCTCGATGTTCGATCTCGAAATCGAATTCTTGGAGTCTCTCGATCCAACGTGCTACTTTCTCTTCTGCTCGTCGGCAATGTGAGCAATCGCTTTGAGAGCTGCATGGTCAGTTCTCAACAGGAATCTTCTTCCATACACGTACTTGTAGAAGTGTTCCACTCCCTTTACAACAGCTAACAGCTCTCGCCTGGTGACACAGTAATTGCGCTCTGGTTTGCTAAGCGTCTTGCTGAAATAACCAATGACCTTCTCCTGTCCCTCCTGGATCTGAGATAGGACAGCTCCCAAATCCCACGTTGCTGGCGTCCGTATCCAAAATGAATTTCCCTTTGGGTAGGGATAGCTCAGTATAGGTGCGTTGATCAAAGCTCCTTTCAGCTTCCTGAATGAGTCTTGACATTCTTCGGACCACTGGAACTTTGTTTGGCCTTCCGTGAGCTTGGTCAGTGGTTTAGCGATGTTGGCGAATCCCAGCACATATCGGCGATAGTATGTGCATAAACCAAGGAAACTTCGAAGTTGGTGAATGTCTTTTGGGATGGGCCAATCCTTAACAGCTTTGATCTTCTGGTCGTCCACTGCTACTCCTTCCCCAGAGACAACGTGGCCGAGGTATCGTACTTCTTTTGGAACAGATGGCATTTCTTAGGGCTCAGTTTCAATCCGGAGTTCCTCAGTCGCAGGAATACTTCCTCCAAGTTTTCACGTGGTCCTCAAACGATCTGCCGACCACAATTATGTCGTCGAGATACACTAGACACGTGTTCCATGAGAGTCCCTTCAGTACTGTTTCCATCAATCTTTCGAATGTGGCGGGAGCATTACAGAGCCCGAATGGCATAATGGTGAACTGCCACAATCCTGAGCCGATGGTAAAAGCAGTTTTTTCTCGATCTTCCTGAGCCAGTTCTACTTGCCAGTATCCACTCTTCAGATCAAGGGTCGAGAAAATCGTGGAACCAGCCAACGTGTCTAGGGTGTCATCTATTCTCGGGAGAGGGTAACTGTCCTTCTTCGTGACATTATTAAGTTGGCGATAGTCTACACAAAAGCGTGTCGATCCATCTTTTTTCTTCACCAGTACGACTGGAGAGGACCAGGGACTGTCAGATGGTTCGATAACTCCTTCTTTTCCCATATCGCTGACTATTTTGTCAGCCTCTTCCTTCCTGGCAAGAGGAAGTCTTCTTGCTGATTGCCGGATCGGTCGGGCACCCCCAGTATCAATCTTGTGCTGGACCACATTAGTTCGACCTCCTTTTCCTTGTCCGGTATCGAAGATGTCTTGGTACTTCTTAACTAAATCTCTTAGTTTGGGCTGTTGAGCTGGTTTTATATCTTTGGAAGAGATGGCAACTAATTTTTCTAGTTCTGTGGGCAAGTTGTTAGGTTGGCTAATCGTACCTCGTACCTCCGGATCACTGAGGAAACTGGCGAGCAGTGCCCCAATATTGTTCCTTTCTTCAAGGTCACTGGAAAATAATTGACATTCATGACCCTTACGGGCACAAATTGGTCAGCACGCAACAAGGTCTCTCCTAGTGCAATCCCTCGTCCAATTTTCTCATCATGAAGTTTGGGCTCGAACATCACCACGTTTCCACTGCTCGTACTCCCGTCCAAGCGAGCCTCCAGAATGGTTTCAGCCCTCTCAGGTACGCTTACATCTTCAGCCAACAACACACGGATCAACCCCTCACTTCTCCCATGAAGCACCAGCTCTTCTCCGTTGACACGTAGGGACGCCGTCTTTGAAATCAATTCAAACCCTTGGAATTCATATGTCCATTCCGATGATTGCATCGTCTTCGATGTCCGCTACAAGTGCCTGATGTTTCACTTTAGTGCTGCCCAAAATTATTTCAATCGGTAGCTCGCCATATACAGTAGCTGGCTCCCCTGTTGCTGTGCGTAGCTTCCAAGTTGTCGGTTCAACTCGTTCCGGTGTTCTGGCAAAGGAAGGCCCGAGAATTGTCCTAGTCGCACCTGTATCTAGCAGCATGGTGCAAGGCTCGTTATTGATGAGACCGTCTACGAAGACACCTTTGTTCTGTCGTTGAAGGATAGCGACATATGCGTTGTTAACCGGGGCTTCCGGACACATGCCGACGATTGCCCCTTCTCGTCGACCTTTTTAGTTTTCCTGCATCGGAGTCGATGAATGTTGGACATTTGCTACGCACATGTCCAATTTTGCCACAATTCCGGCATCTTATCTGTCTTTTCTCAGGCAACACTTCCTTCATCACTTTTCTTATGGCAGCTTCCAAGTTAGCAGGCTCCGGTGAGTCTTCCTCAATCGTTTGAACTTTACTTTGGGTTTTGCAGCATTGTTTTGCTGCTTCGAATTCCAAAGCTCGTGCCAGTGCGTCTACAAGATGTGTTGGACGAGCTAATATCAACGCTTGTCTGGTTTCTTGGTCACGGAGTCCATCCAAGAATGCCTGAACCGCTAATCGCTCCATTACATTTTCCGGTATGGCTGGATATGCGAGACGAACCAAGCGTGCAATGTCAGTTTCAAATTCTTGTAAGGATTCGCCCGATTTCTGACAGCGATTTTTCAGCTGGGAGTGGTATACGTGTTCCAAATGGTCGTTGCCATATCGTAATTCTAGATGTTTAATCAGCTGATCATAGTCCTCCTGTTCTTGGGCGGTGAGAGTTTGTAGAATATTTGTCGCTTCTCCACGTAATGCAAGTGTCAGTGCTACAGCTCTTTCCCCTGCATTCCATCCGTTTGCTTTGCCGCTGCTTCAAACTGCCGGCGGTAATTTGCCCATGGAGTTTTCCGTCGAACTGAGGCGGCTTCATGGAAAGCTTCCTATTTCTGAAATGACCTTGACATCTTTTATACCCTCTTGAACTTTATCCACGTTCAAACTCAAGTCCAGCATTGCATTTTCGTTAACCATCTCTGTGGAGGACGCACTATTAATTTGTTTTTCCAGCTTACTGATCGTTTCCTTTATTTTGTCCATTTCTGCCTCGACCCCATCTTTGATTTTATCTACCTCCGTGTTCATTTTTCTCCCTAATTTTATCTATCTCTGTCTCAACGGTTCCCATTCTTTCTTCTAGGAAATTAGCCACACCACACAATTCTTTTTTTAGGCCTTCTGTGTTTTCCAGGAACTTCTCTTCCAGGCTTCTTGAATTTTCTAGAAGCTTCTCTTCCAGATTTCTAGAATTTTCTTCCAGGCTTCTAGAAAGCTTCTCTTCCAGATTTATAGAATTTTCCTGAAGTTTCTCTTCCAGATTTCTAACATTTTCTTCCAAAGTCCTCGAATTTTGTTGCAGTTCTTCTTTCACGGATTTAGTAGTTTCTTCGAGTTTATTCATTACCAAACTCAAATCACCTCCGGGAACTTCGAATAAAAATGTTTCGGGGTCCTCACCTTCTTGTATAAGTCCTTCTGCAAGTCTTTCCTGGAGTACTTGCTTTTACCCGTTGTTTCCAGTTCCTTTCCTCCAATTCCTGTTTCATTCCGCTACCTTCAAGTCCGCAAGGCACTTTTCTTGAACACATTTTGTCTTTGACGAGGTATCAGTCTGTTTCACACGAAAAAGTTTATCAGTTTGTTAAAAATTTACTTCGCGAATTCTTTTCCACGGGCCACCAGTCTATTGTCTGTTTCACGCGAAGAGTGTATCAGTTTATATTCCCACGCACAATTGTCCACTTCGCGAAAACCGGGCCACTGTCTATTTTCTGTTTCACGCGAACAGTGTATCAGTTTATATTCCCACGCACAATTGTCCACTTCGCGAAAACCGGGCCACTGTCTATTTTGGGCGTACAAAAAGGTCTATCAATTTATTTTTCTGACTATCCACTCCACGATCACTTGTTTATTTTCAAAATCTCACTTCCGACACCAATTGTAACGTAAATAAACTTAACTTGGTTTAACTAATTTATTTAACACTTAATCTACAACTTAATTTATATTACTACGCCACTGTATAGCTCGATCGTATGGGCTCGTTCAGATTGTTTACTCCCTCTTGAGGGCTGTCTATTTATCTCCGATACAGCATTCTCGATGTTTCGAATTCTTCCAGTTGGCGACGGCATGTTCCAATTGTTTCCAATATTGACCGTTGCATTACGCGGAAGAGGGACTGGATGGTTCTCGAATATCTCCGGGGATGATCTCATCGCTGTCGATGGCAACACGCGAGGCGACAGGTCCGGCCTAGGTTCGTTACAATAGATTGATTTGTTGAAAATATGAACAGGATGTTCATAAAATCAGATGTGGAATCATCTGCGACTGAAAGATAAACTTTAGTCACTGTCTTCCATCGTCAAGATAACCTCTTGTGGGGTATTCATGTTGAAAAGGGAAACATTCTCAATTGAATATTGACTAGAAAGATTTTATTGTCATATATTCAATGTCCATAAACACATCATGCGTCTACTTCAATAATTTATCAAAAAAGACATGATTTGGTTGAAATATACAAATAAAAAATATTCTGTGGCTGTTCTAGCAAAGTACTAAACCAAGTCCACTGGAAATGGGGGAGTAACACTCCTCAGCTGGTCCTGTGGTACACTTTGATATTTCTCGCTTGTGGAAAAATGCGACATGATTTTCTTCTTCAGATCGAGAGAGTTGGATCTCGATTGGCCGTTCCTCACCATCTGTTCAGCCGTTTGCAGGCTTTCCTCGTCAAAAGAGACTGCCGACTGTTTTCTAGGTGTCCGAATGTTCCTGAGATTATCGTAATCTCCAGAAAGTTTCCTTGTGATTGTTTGAGGCGGCTGGAATTGCTTCCCTGCGTTATTGAGAATTGATACGCTGTTAGTTCTCAACGTGAACATCCCTGTAGACCTTCTTCTCTGGTAAGGCTTTAGGGGTTCGTTGTTGACTCTTCCTGAAGATCTCCGTCTTCTGTTTCTTCCTCTCAGTTTGAATTTTTCCATTTCGGGAGTTTCGTCAAGTTTTGGGATCTCCGACTTAACTGTAATTGGAAAAACAATAGGAAAATTCAAGGTGATCGTCAGTGTCTCACTCTGTTATCTTTGGTGACATATTAAGTATGAAAGTGAAATCCTAAATGTTGTTAATAATAATAATGTTTATTATTTTCTATAATGAATGATAATGAATGAAGAACAAAGAAAAAATAAAGGGCGATGTTCAATCCAGTCAGAGAACAAGATCACTGACTGAGTTGTTTTCCCACTCAACTCTAATCCATTTTCATAGTTTCTGAGTTAGTAATTCGTCACAGAACTATTATTGAAGAGTATAATTCATTGTATATAAAAAAAAGTATCTTTATTATAACAAAAATTTCTGAAATTGCATTTTGAAGCGGCTATAATTTTTTCAGATGAGACCTTATACAAATAACTCACTAAATAAGTGAATCTTTGCGGGCTAGATCATAAATTGATATCTCACTCCTTCGTTATTTTAAGGCTAAACACACGGTAATCATTTCAGAAAGCTATTAATGAACTTTTATCCAGCACAGACAGCTAGTAAAATTAAGGTGCACATACATATCTGGTTAAAATGTCCAGGCCATAAAAATTATATACGTAATTAAATTGGGAACTAGTTGATCTCCCAAAGCGCATTCATAGGGAACTGTTACTATAAAAGAGAAAAATATCAATAAGAGCCTATACCAGACATTTATGTCCAGACATCGCAACGATGATAAATTGGCTTTGCTATTTGATAACATTATCTAAGTCAGGGTCAGTTGTGCCAAAGCTTCGCCATCTAACGCATATAATTCAACCAATATTCTTTTTTCTATTTCTGTTGTTTGTTTCAATTAATTATTATATTCGTGTTGAAACACATTTTCATTCATCATGAGTTGGCGATTGTTTCAATAGATGAACATATATTCAAATTAAAGAAATGTTAGCATTGCACTGAGAAATCCATTTTGTCACCGCAATATAATGATTCCATCAATCGAATGTTTCGGGATGAATTTTATTTGTCGGGTCAAGCTAATAAGAGTGACTAAAAAAATTTGTTGAATTAACAAATCCTTTTTTTCCGTGTATGTGTACGATAACATATCGTTAAGAATGTAACAAATAATAATTGAGTTTCTGGAAGTTATTCAGATCACATCTCTGGTGCGCGTTCAAAATCGGTAAAGATGTATTTAACAAATTCAATCAGTGTGAACATTCAAAATGAATTATTTAAATTATAGATTTTCACATGGATGAATTGTATCTCACCTGTTTCGTCTTCCTTTTCTGCTGCTAGTGCAGCAGCTGAGATCATTGGAGTTTCAATCCTCAAAGTTTTTTCGAACTTTCCATAATCCGCCTCATAACACTGCCTTTTCTCATTGTACACGACCATATTTTCGAACTTCTGACCCCACAAAATCTCGTTTTCCAGATAGCTGGTCTTGGCATGTGTGCCTTGCCCCGTGCTTTCTATCACACCATCCATGATGAGTACGATCTCGAATTTGTGGTTCAGCATTTCCTTGGCGGATAAGTTGTAAAAAGGGGATTTGGTGTCGATTTTGTGGATTATCGTAACGGGCCAGATCATGAAGAGTTCGTAACCAGTATCGTCGCATTGGACGTCCAGTTGGGTTTCGTAATTTCTAAGCTTCTCGCCTTCTATGGTTTTCTTCGTGTGGATTACTATAGCTCTTATACTCACATCTACAAAATGAACAACATTTTCAGTTCCATAAGTTTACTCTATAAGCCAGTCACCATGTATTTTGAAATGGAAAAACTCTATAAGCCAGTCATCAAGTATTTTGAAATGGAAAAACTCTTATCACAAACATGTCTGACTGAAAAAATCAATGGTGATGAGTTATTTATACAGGGATACAAAATGACTCGAGTAGTATGCATACAGGAGGTTTTGAAATATTTGTGAAAGATTCATTGAGTTGTACGCATTTAATCATTCTTCGTCGGTATGATTTTTTTGATTTCATCGCTCTATTTCAATAATACTAATAGTGTTGCTCTATTATACAGATCGCAAAGTGATAATGTTTTATATTTTTCGAGTTGGTTGAAAATATTCATTAAACGAAACGCCTTGGGGATATCAACATACACTGCGATAAAAGAAAATTCAGAGCAATAATTGAAAATGATACATTGACATTGTCGATTAGGAAATTCACAAGACAAAGTTGTTTAGAATGTAATTTTGAGCCCCAATACCAAATTTTATAACAAAATTCGCATGTTTTAATATTTTTCCGAGAAGTTCACAAACGGCTAATATTTTATTCTTTAATTCAATATGTTGCCATAGAACAGAAAACTATGAATAAATAAAATGTCAATCCGACAAAACTTTGAGTCACATTGTGTAGAGTTCATTGAAAATAATCATCTTCATCCTTAGTTTGATTTCTATCCCCCTTTTTGATAAAAAAAACTAGTCGTATCCAATGAGACTATTTTTTGAAGATTTTGAAACAAATCATTAGCTTTAATATGTCTAATTTCTATAAGGATCTGCGTTATAAATTCTTACGAGTAGATATACCGGGTGGTCCACTTACGACTATCCACCCTCAATAACTCCCAGAAAAATTATTTTACAAAAAATCGCCGAGACAGGTCGATTTTTGTTTGGAGGGGGGCACCATTTTACGAGAAGAAGATACGTTATACTTCAACCCCCTACTCCCCAAAGCAACCCCCTCTATAATTTGAATAGGGAATGAGGGTCGTGTCATACATCATTGTGAAGGAAATTTTAATCTGATACTAGCAGTGTAAAATTTTCTGAATTTGAATGAGGCGTTCTCGAGATATTCGAGTTCAAATGTTCAAAATGATCTCCATTATTGTCTCCCAGACAGTAGTACAGTTCAGTCGTAATTATCCACCGATTGTCTTACTTTATTTGCTCACCGAGTACACGTTTAAGTTTTTTGTTGTCAACATGATTGTCAAAGAATAAATACTAATTTCTGAGAACCATTTTTTTTGTGAAATGGTGATAGTGTAGAATCGAAAAGTGACCACGTATGTCAACAATTCTACTTGTATTGCGATGGTTGAACTGAATGAGGATGACTACGACAGACGATCTGAATTTTGCGAAAATGCAACAAGAATGATACAGAGAAACCACGGATTCATTAAGCATATTTGCTTCAGTGAAGAGTGTTAAATCTTTTCGAACGGGTTAGTGAACAGACACAACTCTCGCTATTGGAGTCAGAACAACCCCCACCTACTTAGAGAATAGCACACACAATGGCCTCAAAAGTTGAATGTGTAGGCAGGGATTCTGGGTAATAAAATCATTGGCCCAAATTTATCCAAGGTGATTTAAATGGTGCGGTTTATTTGGATATGTTGCAGAATCTGATGGAACCACTTATTTTGGATGCTGTTAACACGGACCTTGATGATGATGGTAATCCAAATCTATTGGCAGATAACATTTATTTCCAGCAAGATGGGGCACCACCTCATTTCCTATTACAGGTGAGAGAATGGATATCTCAAACTTTTCCAAACAAATGGAAAGGTCGTCGAGGTCCAATAGAATGGCCAGCACACTCGCCGAACTTGGCACCCAATGATTTTTTCCTTTGGGGTAATTTGAATTCCGTTATTAATAAAACTCAATCTACTGAATTATAACTGAATGCCAGGCAATTACCAGAGAAACAGTTTCAAAGGTGCAGGAGGCATTTGAAAATAGACGCTACTACTGTCTGGGAGTTAATGGCAGTCATTTTGAAAATGTTTTGTGAATAATTGTTCGATAATCTATTTCGTATGATTTATTTACTCACAATTCACCAATGTACCATTTGAACTCGAGCACGCCTTTTTCAAATTCAGAAAATTTTGCACTGCTTGTATCAGAATTGGATTACCTTCACAATGATGTATGACACGACCCTCATTCCCTATTGAATTAATAGAGGGAGTTGCTCTGCGGAGTGGGGGGTTGAAGTATAACATATCTTCTTCTCGTCAAATGGTGTCCCCTTCCAAACAAAAATCGTCGTGTGTCGGCGATTTTTTGTAAAATAATTTTTCTGGGAGTTATTGATGGTGGGTAGCCGTAAGTGGACCACCCGGTAGATAATATTTTCATGTGGTGTTCCATGATTAGTTTAACAATGTTTAATTTCCAATGAATTCCTCACCTGCTAACCTGCTCTTTCTCAAATCCCCCACTCGGAACATCATACAGAGCTCTCCATCCCTCATGCAAATCACAGCGTTTCTGGAGAACTGAACCGTGTACGTGGTCAACCTCGGTCTGGTCAGCTTCGCAAAAACAACCCCCACTGTGAACGAGTCGATGATCATCCCGATAATGCATTGGGCGCACATCAGGAATATGGCTTCCGGGCATTCCTCGGTGATGGCCCTCAAACCGTACCCTGTGGTGTGCTGGGTCTCCAGGGAGTAGAGGAAGCAGGAGTGGAAGCCGTGGATATTGAGGACGCATGGTGTCCAGCCTTCAAGAGAACACCGAACATTAAATTTCAAATAATAGTGTAATTGTACAACGATTTAGGAATGACAGTCGACCAGCAGCAGCAGTATGGAGACCTGATTGCTGCTATAGAATTAAGGTACGGCGACCAACATCAAGATGCTATTTATAGTCTTGGTGCGAGAAAAGAGTGGGATTGTGATGATCACGATTTATCAAGTATTTCAATGTATCCATGTGTAATACCATTAACTGGAGAATGCGGCTATGAGAAGTCAATATTTTATGTTCATCCGCAATTAAATAAGAAAGCGGCGTGAGTTTGACAAAGAATGTAGCAGCTCGTAAAATATCAAGTCACTATGACTTGCACCGGCACACCAAACGAATCGACAATTCATAACTAATCTTATAGTACGTCTCGACAGATGAATCACCTTAAGCGGCGACTCCGCACATAAGAAATTCCTCCCTTCACATTAAATTAGATTGTAACTGCGCGCCGACGATCTCAAAGTAAAGAATAAATAAATTCATGGGCAGCTATTGACACATAACTCATATGTCACTGGCGGTCTTTCTGAAACGATAATAGGTGTGGCGATAGCGAGAAGGAACTTAAGGGGTTACGTAAACTTCAAAAAGTAATGACCTATTACTGTAACATATCATGGCGGCTTTTCAAATCAAAGGCGAGTCGGGGTGTTCTCAGGCACATAACATTAAATTTATGACCTTAGCGGCGTATTAAAAACAACTCGAGATTCTATATAAAGGGGAAGTCAACAATAAACGATATTCATTCGACAATCAGAATTCATACAGTGTTCAGCCAGTGCAGAGACACGTTTTGTTTTAGTCTTCATAGTTATGAGGCGAATTAAAGTAAAGTCTTGTTTCATCTAGAGAAGATGCATTCCCATCTTCTGATGCGAAGTAAATGTAGACTTCGTATTCTATACAAAAAGTAGCCAATTCAACGAAAGTATGAAGAAAAATAGTTAAAGTGTAACTCTCAGAAATCATCTCAGTAATAACTAAATGAATGGAATTAATATTTTTCAAAGAAGCTAATTATTCATATTACGACCAGTGAACGCGTAATAAAACTCGGTAATAATAAAGAATAATTAAGTAACATTTGAAAACGTGGTGTGTTCTCCAGTTGAGGGTGGGGAAATGAAACTGTTTATTTGGCAAGGTATATATGTATAGTGTAATAAGGAAATATTCCATTATGGATTTCATAGTAGAATCAACTATTGAGTTGAAAAAAGTAAAATTATTATCAATCGTCAGAATAACTGAAGAACAGTTATTTTAATTGGCATCCCATATTTGTTGCCCATTCAAGTATATTTTATATTCAAATTCATTTTGACTTCCTATACATTTTCTCCTAAATTATACCAGGTGTATCAATTGTTGTTTTTATATTTTTGAAAATACATATATTATTACAAGTCCTAAGTGTATTATTGTTTCTGAACTATCTGAGATTGGTAACTGTACTGTCAAATTAAGTTCCATGCTTCATTACATACTGAGTGAGATAGCATTCTCAAGCCGATCTGGGAGGTTGTCCAGTTATTGGTCAATAGACTAATAACGCTCAGTATGGTTAAGGCTTAGCTTTAACAAAAATACGAGCAATCGTAAGATTGGTTGACCAGACGAGGGATATTCACTCCCCAAAGGTCACCGGTCATATCAGGATCTTTGGGTAGTTGTTTTTGACATAAATTGAATGACATAATGTTTTTGTTGGGTGTCGACCTGGTTGCTTGTGTGAATGGTATCTGATGCATGAGTAGTTGCCTACTATCAAATATCTTTGTTTATGAGGGTTGATAATCGCTTCTCTATTTTAAAATTTTTTTTGAGTTTTCAGACTTGGAGGTTAAGGTAAACTCAGAGAGTCTAAAATAACTATTTTTTTTCAAGCGTTCTCGAAGAACCAGTGAAGAGATGTAATCGATTATAAAGTAACTCACCTGTTTCTGCCTGTCGTCCCGGCAAATGATCCTCGTGCAAATCCTTATGGACGAAAGCTATCAACCACCAAAGCAGAGCGAACGTGAGCCAACAGCCCAGAAAACCCATCAGCAGTACCTGAAACGTCCATTTCCACTCTGCGTCCACTAGACTCGTGAAAATATCCTTCAAATAACGAAGATATCTTCTGGTGAATTTTGGCTTGATAATGTTGTATTCTCCGCTTTTCAAGATGGCCCGTTGTCTAAGTTTGAGGGTTTGAAGGTTGGGGCCGTATGGTTTCCTTGAAAGAAAAAATTACGGATTTTGATGTCAATTATTCGAAGAGGGCAGATAGAGAGAGACAGAGGACATGAGAGTTTTTTGGGGAACGATCGAAGAAAACTTCCTCTCAGATATTATACAATTACCAACTTCAACAAGAGATCAAAGAGTCTATTACTAGACTAGAAAACCAATTGTTCTTGTCACTCACCTGCGCATTCTTGATGGACACTATAGTATCCTAACACCGTGACTGATTACTTTATTAATTTGTTGAATCTCCATATAAAAAAGATATTTCCTCTGAAAATAACCAGGGATTGCAATGTACAAAAATCGCCTGTTTATTGGTTCAATGAAGAATTAGTTAATAAACGTCGGACACTCTCTAACGTAAAACTGTTACAAACAATTTTAATTAATGATTGCTTATCTCTAGGAGTTTTATCCAGATGCACTGAAGATTTCAGTTGTTTTGCCATTGCTGAAAAAAGGGGATCCCCACCTAGCAGAAATTTTTCGCACCATTTCCATAATTCCAGTTATCGGAAAATCATAGAGGCGCTAGTCAAAACAAGGTTGATAAACTCCTTGCTGTGTCCTGAGCAATTTGGCTTTAGAAAAAATAAATCAACTACGAGAACTATTCTGAGCAGGGCCGGATCCAAAGGTGTGGAGGCCCTGGGGCAACAAAGGCGTGGAGGCCCCTAATTATTTTTCAAACAAGTTAAAAAAAATCTTTCAAGTGTTTGAATAATTTATTGCGGAACAAATCAAATTATTTCAACACAAGCCTACCTACCTACATATGGTTTAATAAAATACAAGAAATAAATCTAAATAAAGTACAGCGATACGATATATTTTTCCATATGGATGAATTCATTTTTTCTGTTTATAATAGTGTGATGATTTACTTTGTGATTGTTTCCCGCATATACACATGATTTATCGGATCGAAGATTGATATTAACCATTAACGCGCTTTGGAATGTTTAAAACGAAAAATGAGTGGAAAAAGTGGGAAAACTGCTCTTCTGTCAGATTTTTTTTATATATTGATTCATTTGAAAATATGAACAGGATGTTCATAAAATCAGTTGTGGAATCATCTGCGACTGAAAGATAAACTTTAATCGCTATCTTCCATCGTTCAAGATAACATCTTGTGGGGAATTTATGTTGAAAAGGGAAACATTCTCTGTTTTACAGAAATATTTTTCTGTGAACTGAAAAATCCACGATAAAAATGAAGTTATTTTTTATAATATCTAACTAATATCTAACTACTTCCCGGGCTAAAGCCACGCTGAATATTTTGCATATAATTCGGTATTTTTTAGAAAATTTTACTTAATAATTTCCATTGTGGGGGCCCCTCCCTTGTGGAGGCCGCGGGGCTACAGCCCCGGTTGCCCCCCTCTTAATCCGGCCCTGATTCTGAGCGTTATTTTGAATGTAGTTGATGGACTCGAGAAGGAGGAGCATTCTTTTTTAATGCTTTGTGAGCTGACTAAAGCTTTTGATTGTGTATCTCATGATATATTACTTTTCTGTTATGGCATTCGTGGACTTCCATTGGAATTTTTAGGTCTCAGTTGCATGGGCGATCTCAGTGTGCTTCGGTTGAAGGCGCCAAATCAGCATCAATACAAATCGTCCATGGGGTTCCACAAGGCTCTGTTTTGGGACCAATCCTATCAATTTTGTATATTAATGATTTATATTATCATATATTACCGAAAAAAATGCATTATCTTTGCTGACGACACCACACTGATAGATCGTAATAGTAAATTAGAGGAACTGATTGACTCTTCCAAACTCACCTTGCAAATGACAAATGAGTGGTTCTGTTCAAATGAGCGTATGTCCAATTCTGCTAGAAATCATAATCTTATTATATCTTCAAACTCCTCACTAACAGGTGAGGAAAGTGTCAAGTTACTTGGTATATCCATTGATGACAAACTCAACAGGATGTGTCACGTGGAAAATCTGTCGAAAAAATTATGAAGCGTCACGTTCTTGATTCGCAGATTGAAAAACCTTGTTGGTGCAGATACTGTAAGAGCCAGCTATTTTGGACTTTTTCACAGTCATATGACTTATGGAATTGTCTTGTGGGGTAATTCGTCCCATTCAAACAAAATTGTTGTTTTACAAAAAAAGGGTAATTCGAATAATATCAGGGGCGGGCTACAGAGATCACTATTTATTCATCACCAGATGATGCCTCTTCCTACCGCTTTCATATATTCCACTCTGCTTGAAATACATAAAAAAAGATCAGATTTTGCTCTTTCAGCGGACGCGCATCAGCACCAAACAAGGTCAGGAAACCTCTTGACTAGTTCTGAGTTAACCTTATTAACCGACGAAACCAAAAAGGAGGAGAGGAGATAATTTTTTTTTATGTATGATCACGCATTACTTTTTACTGAGGCGTCCGATTCCGATAATTCTTTTTTCAATGGATAGGGTGTACTTCGAATTTGGTCCCATTTGAATTTAAAAGATGAAATCCACCCCTAAGGGTAGCAAAATGAAGGATATTGATCACTCACTCTCTGAATTCTGGTCCGTTAACCGATTCTATCAGGCATAACTTTGTACTGGGTTCTTCGATTTGGATAATTCTTTTTTTAATAGATAGGGTATACCTTATATTCAGATTTCGAATGGAATTATATACCCTTACGGGTGGACAAATAGGGGATAATTGATTTTTCACTTATGAACATTGGCACACACATACGTAGTTGACAATGACAGATCGCTACTGACATTATTTCTGTTCCACATCCGTCAAAACCATTATATTCTATGAGAGGATGGAATGATATACAAAGTAATGAAATGAACTAACCAGAACAACAAAAATAATTTATATTACAACAAATAGTAAAAGTAGATAATCATATTATTTAACGGTAATAGTTGAAGTAAGGTGGGTAAGTAAGTATTTTGGAAGTAATCAAAAAACAAGTAGGTAGTAATTAGTATATTTCAGCCATAAACAATTGAAAAAAAAAACTTTTTAACAAAAAATTAAACCGACGAAATACGGAACTGAAAAGTAAAAAATAAAATAAACCTTCTTAGTCTCAGTAACTAAGCTCCAAAACTAATGTAAGTAACTAATTTTGAGTCGGCGCCAAACAAACAACCAACGAACATCATTAAATTACTTCAAAAAAATTATCAGAATGTCACCGCGCAACTCGATGCCATCATTTTACGCCTTACCTAATTCATTTGCTTGTTTGTTTGGCGCCGACTCAAAATTAGTTACTTACATTAGATTAGGAGCATAGTTAGTGAGACTAAGAAGGTTTATTTTATTTTTTACTTTCCAGTTCCGTATTTCGTCGGTTTAATTTTTTGTTAAAAAGTTTTTATTTTATTCCTGTGATGTAATGTAGGAAATTTAGTCTTACTCTTTTAACTTGTAACTTTTAACTTTAATTTTTTTTCTTGGGGTCCTGCTACAAATGTATTTATATATGGACGTAGTTAATAAATCTCTCTCTCTCTCTCTCTATATATATATCTGAATCCGAGAGGGCAAACGTATACATCGTGATCTGGGCCCGCCTGGTTTCTGATTTGCGGAATCGCCAAATAATTTGAGTTTTATGGTGATTCGGCAAATCACGGGAAGCGATCTTAATGTGTTTGTCTGACCTCTTTGATTCAGATATACGTTAGTTCCTTCTCTATGAGTTTTTCAATCTTGTCAGGTAATAGTGGATATGTCTCTATATTCAATGATTATAATAATAATATACCGCCTTTATTCGTGTAATATGAAATGATGAAGTGTTAGCTGAAAGCTAGTTCACCAATTATTGACAAACAATTTGAAGAAAAAAGGAAGAAAGCAACAATTATTAGCTTAGCCGGCGCGTGTAGACTAACAAAAATGTCAATTGCTCTTATAAATGACAAGGAAGATACGTTGCTGTTGAAAATACCACATTGAGAGAACGTTTGTAGTAATTGGGCAAGAGAATTTAGTATGGTATAGGCAATATTTAACTTTACGGCCATCCCATGCTCCACACAACAGAATATTTGGAAATTACAAAAAAGGAGAATGCTTGATTCAGCCTGTTGGTGTCCACAGTTTTGGGAACCTAGGATCAAAATTGCTAAAGTTACCCAATCCTAAAAATTACAAAGGCCATTGCCTTCCAGAGCCGGATTAAGAGGGGGGCAAACGGGGCTGCAGCCCCGGGGCCTCCACAAGAGAGGGGCCTCCACAAGAGAGGGGCCTACACAATATAAATTTTTAGGTAAAATTTCCTAACAAATACCGAAGGATATGCAAAATTATATATAAAAAATCTGACAACGAAAGAGCAGTTCTCCCACTTTTTCGTTTCAAACATTCGAAAACATGTTTCGTATTCTTGTCAAAATCCATGGTTAATATTAATCTTCGATCTGATGAATCATGTGTATATGCGAGAAACAATCACCAAGTAAAACATCATACTATTATACAAAATATTATATCGTATCAAAATTAGCTGTAAAAACAAGAACAATTGAATTAAAAAAATATATAATTTTTTTTTTATTAAATGAAGGATTTTCTGTCGATGTATTCTTCGAATGACACAAGCGATCTAGATACACAATGAAATTCAATAATCATAAGCAAAAGAAAATAATATTTCAATTTATGAATATGATTGCATCAAATTATTTATAAGAGCCCTGTGCGCATTCCATAATAGAACAAAAGTTCAAATTCTGTTGACTATTTTTCTGCCGATTCTACAAACACTTTGCCCGTCTATACCTGTTTTTCCTATTTATTGGCGTTGACAAGTGTCCGCTGAGTGGCGCGCTTGTAATAGAGAAATCCCCGAAATCTGAAAGTGTGAGTCTAAGAGAAGGATGACATTCCGCAACAAATGTAAATCCTTCTGAAAAAGACCAATCTAAGATGTTCTACTATGAAATTCTTGAAAGCCAAAATTTCAGAGCTACATTCTCAAACATTGAAATTACAGTGATTATTTTTGACATTGCTAGAAACCAATGGAAACGTTCAATTCAAATAATTCATATACGTTTTGGCCAATCAATAGAAGGGAATATTCTACCTAGAAAATTGTCGCGGGAATAATTTGAGGTATTTTGCTTTTATTGTCTGACAACCTATATTTTTAATTTGACGTCTGTCATCAATTCTCATGAAAAGTGTGAAATGAATCAAAACCGGTTCAGTACATTATATAATTTTGCACGGAAATGTGTTTATGATCGTAACACCAAAAAATAATCTAAAGAATACCACACGAGAGTTCGATATAGTAGAAAATAATTATCTAGATTTCTTTCTCAAACTTGTTGGCAATAGCCACTCGAGCCAGTTGGTCTCTCTTGTCTATTGCCTGGCAACAAGTTTTCGAAAATCTGTCGAATTATTTTCACTCTCTTGTGATATTACAACTGATAATGTGATGATGTCAAATTGCACTGAAAAGCGCTCATTTTCCAAAATGAAAAAAATAGGCGAATTACGATGAGACAAAGCCGCCTTTCAAAGTTATCGCTTCTTAGCATTGAGAGTGATTTTCTCCGGATGCTGGATTTGACCGAAATAATCAATGATTTTTCGTCGAAAAAAGCTCGCAAGAATCCATTCGTTTACGCTGTAATTTAATTCATTTCTTGTATTTTTTTATACCTACATATGCTCGGGTCGAAATAATTTGATTTGTTCCGCAATAAATAAGAAAAAAAAACTTGTTTGAAAAATAATTAGGGGCCTCCACTCCTTTGTTGCCCCAGGGCCTCCACACCTTTTAATCCGGCCCTGTTGCCTTCATCAAACTTCGGCGATGTTAGTTCGTGATAATAGTGGAGTTGAGGTCGTCCAAATAAACAGTATTTCCCGGACTTGTTTAAATTACTATTTACGTTGGTGCATTAATCTAAATTGAATCGAAAAGTAATAAACTCTAACTCTAACTTACATGGATAATAGAATATAAATACTCACCTTCTCAGATCTCTCACCTTGTTGGCGATCCATGTTATACCTTCCATCTATAAAGTTTTCGCTAAATTATTACGTTTAATATCTTAACCGAACCTGATTTCTTGTATGCCACTTGTCATCTCCTAAAACTCCTCTCGAATAATCAAATATGTGCTAATTACTTTACCCAAACAGGATGTTTCCCGATAGAGTGTTTTTATTGCTCCATAAAATAATTACAGGATGTTTGGGATTTATTATACCTTACATCAGTTTGAAGTAATAAATAAATTTACCTACTCACATAATCGAGACTTAACAGTTCTTTTTTGGGAAACCAATAGAACGAACATATATGGGAAATTGGCTCTCGGTCGAATTGGCTGAAATTTTATTATGTTATAGTAGGATGAGTCATTAGAAAATAGGGCGAGTTTAGATGATTTTGTATGTTTAGTTTCTGAGATATAAGCGGCCAAAGTTCGTAAAAACGTCGTATTGGGGTAGGATTGACAAATAAAAAAACTGACAGAGTAAGGATGAAAATGTATTGATTGGAACTCATAAACATGTTCAATTATATTCTTATTGATGATAGTACAATAGAGAGTATACGGGGCATAGTCAAAAAAATATTTTTTTCGGATTTTTTTTCCAGCACCATTTCAAAACCAACAAGTTATATTTTATTTTGTTTCTTGATGACTCTCTCTGTTTGGAATATTTTTTTTTTAATTTTCGAGTATACCCCTATACTGAAAACAATTGACAGATTGTTTTTGATTACAAAAAAAGGAATTAATTGCTACTGCCCATTGAATAAAAGATAGGGTAACATTCTGATGAACTCAATTTTTCAATATAACCTTTCATTTAGATAAAAAAAATTTTTAGGTCATTTACAATGTTTTCATTGAATATCTAGAAAACTGTTCCGTTAATTTGGACCATATTTTACCACAATATTTTGAAAATGTTGACTATCATATACGAGAGTTTTATCAACTCTGTATGTTGCGTTTCTAAGATATGCATTTTTGAAGTTTACGGTATTACGATATATGGGGTAACCTATCGATTTAACAAAATTTTATGGAACCTTTCGACACATTCAATTCTTTTATAGAACTATTCGAAATCAATGATTTGATACTATAAACAACACAAATCACACTCAACAACAATTTGGAACTCAACAGTAGACTAGAAAAAAAAAACGAATTATAAAAGTCAATTAACATTATGGAAATTATGATATAACAAATCGAAATGAACCTGATGAAGTTATTGTATAGCAAAACACGCGTCGTGCTTTAGTGGACCCTTAAGAAGTGAAAATCTTATAGTGTATTGTAGTAGTGAACTCTAAATCGAAATTGAAACTAATTAGTTATAAACAACAAAAACAACAATTTATATAATTGAAATCTCAAAAAACAAACAATAAACTAAACCTAACTTCAAATAATATTATTAATATTGTTATTTATTGGTCCATTTGCGCAATCTAAAACATTGTTCAATAGTTTATGGCTAGGGTACGCTGCAAATATGGGAACAGCATCCCACTGTTCTTGCTCCACTTTTGCAGATACAGTAGTAGCCTAGAATACGTTCAGGTGCATCAGGAATAATACTGAAGGATATCCAAAGTTGATACTTTATAGCATTCCTAAATCTGGACGCTATGCGGCAGCGTAATAGTCCAGGTTTAGGAGTACGCATATCAATTTCAAATAGAAACAATAAAGTACCCTAGCCATAAACTATTGAGAAATGTTTTTGATTGCGCAAATAGACCAATCAATAAGAATATTAATAGTTTCATTTGAATTTGGGTTTTGGTTATTCTTTGTTTTTTGAGAGTTCCATTATGTAAATTGTTGATTATGTTGTTTATAACTAATTAGTTTCAATTTCGATTTGTTATATTATAATTTCCATAATATTAATTGACTTTTTATGTTGGAAGTAGTTATTTATAATTCGATTTTTTTTTAGTCTATACTGTTGAGTTCCAAATTGTTGTTGAGTGTGATTTGTGTTGTTTATAGTATCAAATATTGATTTCGAAAAGTTTTATAATAGAATTGAATGTGTCGGAAGGTTCCATAAAATGTTGTTAAATCGATAGCTAATCCCATATATCGTAATACCGTAAACTTAAAAAATGCATATCTTAGAAACGCAACATACAAAGTTGATAAAACTATCGTTTATGATAGTCAACATTTTCAAAATAATGTGAGTAAAACATGGTCCAAATTAACGGAACGGTTTTCTAGATATTCAATAAAAACATTGTAAATGACCTAAACAAAAATGAAACGCACCCTTTATTTAAATGAAAGGTAATATTGAACATTTGAGTTCATCAGAATGTTACCCTATCTTTTATTCAATCATCAGTAGCAATTAATTCCTTTTTTTGTAATCAAAAACGATGTCAATTGTTTTCAGTATTTATTTATTTATTTATTTATTTGTACAATACATCCAGCAGGTATTATAAATAATTACACATATAACAGAATCAATTCTGAATGAAACGGAGAATATCTTTTTCGAATTTTTGGGAAGTTAGAAAAAATATATCTACACTAGGAACCTTATTTACACTTCTTGATATTGTAGCTATAGGAGAATGATAGTGTTGCTCTGTATTGGAAACAGGAATATGAAATGTGTGTAGAAAACCTAGATGAAATACGCGGTACACTGAATAGCATATGAGACACTAGGGGTGAATAATCTATATGTCCATGTATGATTTTATATGCAAAACACATATCTCGGCTTTCCCTGAATTTCTTTAGAGATATCATTTGAAACTCGTCCAATAATGAATCATAGCTATAACCTCTCTCGGGATAAACACCGTGTTTTTTGAAATATGCATATTTAATAAAAAAAAATAACATTTTCTAAGCTAGATATATGCTTCATGTGAGACGGATTCCAAACGACACTGCAGTACTCCAAGTATTTCGTTTTTTTATGCATTTTCAAATAGTGATTTTTTTATTTTATCTGTCTAATTAATTCTTTGCTATACCAATTCGGGTACGAATTTGATCTGCAAGCGGTACACATTCAGGAATAACTTTTTGACAACATCATTTTGATAGGATAAAAGTTGAATCCAATTAATTTCACACAGTAACCGAGAAAACTTTTGTACATCGACTCTTTTCATGTCATACCTTTTAATAATTGTTGGAAATTTTTTGTAGCTCACAGAGTCGTTGGACAGCTGTATCAGAAGTCCTGGGTGATGGGGATCTATGGGTACTAATGGATCTTCATTATTTTGCACAGCACATGTAGATTCGGTTGAACATATCACTAAATCTAGTAGCCTGTCATTGATGTTTTTGATCGAATTCCATTGAACTAAGTCACCGAAGTTCAAGAAATCAACAAATCGTCGGATTAGATTCGTTTGGTTACCGATGTCGTAGAATTCTTGTAGCTCAGAGAGATTAAAATCCCCAATAATGATGAATTTGTTCTCTTCGAAACTGTTTTCCATGAATCCAAAGAATTCTTCGTATTCTTCATGTGTTGTTTTTGGAGGAATATAAACTGCAGCAATATATAAGGGTTTCATATTTTCCGTCGATACTTTGATACAGAGAAAATCTATTGTATCAAGAGGACATAATATAAGTTCACATATTTCTGATTTAAATAATATACTGTTCACTGCCACTAATGCACCTCCACCTCGAGTTCTACGGTCTTTTCGGTACGTTACGAAATTATCTGGAAATAATTCTCCGTTGCTCACTCCATCATGTAACCTGCTCTCTGTAACTACTATTATATTTTGGTCACTTCCCAGAACGTTTTCATAAGATAAGTGGGTTTTAGAATTCAGACCTCTACAATTTTGGAAAGAAATTAAGATACAATTTTCTTGGGAGGAACTACTAGATGAGTGATTCAGTTTTTTTTTTTGTAATAAATGGAAATCCATTTCTGTATTTTATAATCAAGTCACTTTCACCGGACTCTTGACGCTCTCTCAGTTCCTGGCGCATTCTAATAAAAAGCTCCCTTTGCATCAGTGTCTGATCGGGTTTGATGTATACATCTTTGAACCGGTCAACAGCTTGTATCTTCTTGTTATTCCTAATGAGTTGTGAGTGTTTCGAGCTATCAGTATACGGGTATAGTCGAAAATTTAAAAAAATATATATATATATCAAACAGAGAGAGTCATCAAGAAACAAAACACGTTTTTTCGCCTACAATAGATTGAAACTATGATATCTTAACAAAATATAACTTGTTGGTTTAGAAATAGTGCTGGAAAAAACATCCGGAAAAACGATTTTTTTGACTATGCCCCGTATACACCCTAATGAACTATCATCAATTAGATTATAATTGAACATGTTTATGAATTCCAATCAATACATTTTCAACCTTACTTTGTCCTGTTTCGACTAAAAAAGAGTTTTTTTCTTTGTCAATCCTACCCCAATACTACGTTTTTACGAACTTTGGCCGCTTATATCTCAGAAACTAAACATACAAAATCATTTAAACTCACACTTTTTTCTAATGACCCATCCTACTATAACATAATGAAATTTCAGCCAATTCAACCGAGAGCCAATTTCCCATATGTTTTCGTGGGGGGTTCTTTAAAAACAACTATGTATGCAATTGAAAAAATTAAAAAAAAAAGTTTCCCACATTCGTCCAAATTCGGGAAACCACGAAACAGCAAAGTTTTGGTAGTAAATACATTTTTTTATCTGGCTTATTGAGCACTGATCGTAAAAATGTCTTACGAAAAATCTGTAATTTTTTTCCATGGACGTTTACGGTTGTGCAAGAGGCTAGATTACACCCTGTATATTAGAAAGCAGTAAACAACACTTGGTACAAAAATTATTTATTACTATGTACAAGGAAAATCTTCCATCGGATCGAGTTTTTCAAATGTATTTTATTAAACATGGCTGGCCCCCGTTACCGTTTTCGTCTTCATCTTCTCCTTCTTCAGGAATATCAGAGTGAAGCCTCTGATAGCTGGCGGATTTTCGTTTATTCTCGGGCTCAAGTGAGGAGTTCTCGAGTCGATCCTCCATATCTTCTACTCCTAAATGGTTCATTTGAGTAGCTGGAGCAGGAAGATCCACCGGTTGATACTGGATGAAAGAGGCAGAACGAACAAGGCCGTTTGCTGAAGGATTTTTGGGAAGTTTGGTTTCTGATTCTGCAAAAAAAATTGGGTGAAGATTACAATATCTTTGAAAAAAGAAAGGAACATTGCTTATTCTATCATCCACAAACCTTAAGTTACTAAATATATTTCACTATAATTTTTGAATGATATTTCTTTATCTATTTCCAAACTCTTCGATAAAAAAATTGATAATATTAAAATATCCTTCAAAACTTGCAATACCATGTTTGTTTTTTGTTTTTGTTTAATATACTTTATAGTCATTAAGAATAGATCTTGTGGACGAAGCTTGTGAAAAATAAATATAAATGTAAATATAGAAATATAAAACGTAAATATAAAAACACTTACGAAAAAGTAAAGTTAGAACATACACTATGAAGTTCATCTTCGAATTTTGTATCAACATGTTTAATTGTGCAGTTTTGTTTAAAAATATTATCAAAACTTATACAGTGCTTCTAAAAAGTCCCCTCCCCCTCTTTATTTTTGGAACGATTATACATAAACAAGTGAAATTTGGAAACTGGATATTAAAGGTTGTAAACTTCCCTACTAGTGATGATAGATGACGAAATCGTCAAAGATGACGTCACAAGGCCATTGTGACCAATAATTTTAAATGGAACCCTACGGCAAGCAACACCTCTTTTAAAAGGTATCAAAAAAACCTATTCAATGATACTGATTTTGTTTGTGTTTATGGCAGTTTTAATGGCTCATTAGTAAACATTAAAATTTAAATTCCATTCAGTATGATATTAATTACAGATTCAAGAATCAGTATCTACTTGAAGAAATTGCTCGGAGTGACCTCCATTTTCTTCCTGACAGTGAAATATCCTATTTTTAAACTCTTCCCGTACTTTTTCAAATTGTGTCTACGGAAACAGCCTCACATTATGGAACAATACGTTGTTTTAAAACGTCAATATTGTCATGTTCAGTGGCGTAAACCTTCGATTTAAGGTACCCCCACAGAAAAAAATACAAAGGTGTGAGGTCCGGTGATCGAGCTGGCCATTCCGTTGAACCTCGTCGTCCAATCCATCTACCACGATACTCCTCATCCAAATACCATCTTACTGCACCGTAATAGTGTGGAGGAGCACCTTCCTGTTGGAATGTTATTTCCAAATTGCCGAATTCATCTGGATTATCTTCCAAAATTTCAAGGATTAACGGTTCTATTGCATTTTGCAACAGCTCCAGATAAACCTCACCAGTTAAATTAGTATTTAAAAAAATAGGCACAACGATGTGGTTTCCCAGGATACCTGCTCAAACATTCACCTTCTGGGGTATGTGTTTCACGAAACAGGTGAGGATTTGCTTCACTCCAATACCTCACATGCTGTGTATTTACATTTCCATTTAGATAGAAAGTACTTTCGTCACTATAACAAATTGTTTTGACATAGTCTGGATGTTGGTTAATTTCAGTTTCCATATTTTCACAAAATTCTAGTCTTCGGTATGGGTCGTCGTCTGAGAGTTGATGAACCATTTTTAATTTGTATGGATAAAATTTGTTTTTTTCAACACCCTGTGTACTGTACTTCGACTGACTTCGCAGGTAGATGCAACGTGAGTTGTTGAAGAAGTAGGATTAACTATTACTTCTGCCAGTATATCAATTTTTTTCTCATCAGAAATTCGTGGTCTGCCAGATCGTTTCGCATCATTAATACTACCCGTTGTTTCAAACTTACGAAGAAGCTCCCTTAAATAAGTCCTCAAAACGGGGCGATCGGGAAACCTCTCATTAAAAATGCGTTTAGCTGCATGAATATTTTGTCCAGTTTCACCAAGAATTAGGATCGCTGCTACTTTATCACCCAAAGCACGTACCATTTCGATTCATGAAGCACTTAAACGTTCGGCTCACAACAGTTCAACAAATTATTAGAATGTACGAAAATATTAAAAGTACCAAAAGCTGCTAAAACAGTTAAACGTTCGATCAACAATACACAAATTATTAAATGTACAAAAACTTGGACAATTACAAAAACGTCGAATTAGGGAGACTAACAAAAACGTCAGCTTATTTGACAACTATCCAGAGGCGGAGCTTGAATTTGGAATTTTAGTATTAACTGATTAAATTCATCACAGCTTCGCGTTTTTCAAAAGCGAGTTGCCAAAACTGCCATGAACACAAACAAAATTAGTATCATTGAATAGGTTTTTTCGATACCTTTTAAAAGAGGTGTCGCTTGCCGTAGGGTTCCATTTAAAATTATTGGTCACAATCGCCTTGTGACGTCATCTTTGACGATTTCGTCATCTATCATCATCATCTATTCAGTTTCCAAATTTCACTTGTTTATGTATAATCGTTCCAAAAATAAGAGGGGGGAGGGGACTTTTGAGAAGCACTGTATAATACACATATTACGTATTACACCAAACAAACAGACATTTATATCCAAGCAAGAATATAAACAAAAATCTTATATAACATATATTCAAATATGCACATTTTGTCACGTAAATTTATCATTAGAGAACTCTTGCAAATTATAATAGGGTCTATCAACCAGAAATGTTTTTACTCTTATTCTAAACTTTTTGTTGGTCAAATTTGCCTGTCTTATATCTGAGGGCAAGTGATTAAACATCTTGACCCCATTGTAATAAATAGAATCCCTGGCCAAATTTGTTAAAGGAATTGGCAATTTCAACGCGGTGGATGGGGTGTTATAAGAATTGCACGAAGCCACGAATAGGGACATATTTTTCTTAAATGAGACAAACCGATTTCAAAATGAACAAAGCAATCACTGTTGAAATCTTTTCCTCAACGAATTTGTGTCTGCACGAATCACGAGGTTTAATCTTACACATATACCTGATAGCCCGTTTCTGCAGTACTATTACAGTCAGAAGTGCTGATGAATTGCATACTCCCCAAAACGGTATTCCATAACGTAGGTGAGATTCTAAGAGGGCGTAATACAGCGTTCTGGCGGTTTTAATTTCCAGATTTATTGAAGTTACTCTCACTGCATAACATCCAGAAGAAATTTTACTTTTAAGATGCTTGATATGTTCAATAGATTTGAGCTTATTGTCGAATGTGAATACCTAGACATTTAGTTTGAGTCTCGTTCTTGATCACTAAGTTATCACCAAATGACAGGTCATCAAGATCACATCGAATGATATAATGTTTGTTTTAGTGATATTGAAGGATAACAAATTAGCATCACACACTCCTTGATTTTTTTCATATCAGTTGATATTGCATTGTGTAAATCATTTGAGTTTTTGCTGTTCCACAATATCGTCGTGTCATCAGCGAAAAGAGTGAATTTTCCAGAAATGCTCAAATTTGCAAGGTCATTGATATATAATAAGAATAAAATGGGTCCTAAAACTGATCCTTGTGGCACTCCACACATAATATCCTTTTTTTTTCTGAAAGTCCTGTTGTTGTTACCATTTGATTCCTTCCTGAAAGGTAAGAATCAAACCATTTGAGCGTCATTTCTCTGAATCCGTATTGGTGAATTTTTCCTAGCAAGATCTTGTGATCAACGCAATCGAATGCCTCCGCAGCAGCTACATTACCAGAATTCAACTTTGAATGAATATCATGAAGAAATGAAAAGATGGCATCGTGCGTATTTTTATTGCTTTGAAAACCAAACTGACTTTCACTTGAAATATTGTGGCGTCTTAGGAAATCCGTCAGACGTTCATTGTTAGTGAACACTAAAGATAAAATCAATCCTACTGATAAAAACGGCATTTACAAGCGTATGTGCAACAACTGCAATGGAACTTATATTGGAAAAACTATTAGGAAAATATCTACTAGAATCATGGATCACATTAATAGGCCTTCTACTTCTAGTTTTGACAGCCATTTGAAAGATCAGGACCACACTATTGATAACAATAACGGTTTCAAAATTTTGCATAACAACCTCAAACTTGATTTGTTAGAAGATTTGGAAATATCTAAAGAACGGTCCAGAAATAAAAGTTGTGTAAATACTCAGATTCATTTAAACCAGACCATATTCAATCCTACCTTTAAATCGCTATAATATAAATAGAATGGTTCCTTCTTCGCACACCCTACTTCTTTTAAATTCATTCCTAGTTCGTTGATATTTTAAATCTGGCGCTCTTTGATTCTGAATTGACATGTTCCCCTTCTTATTCATTTGTTGATTAGTGATCCTGCGAGTTCATGTTTCTTGATTCACTTTTCTTCGTTGCAATCTTGACATGTCCAGATCAGATCATAATTTCTACAAATATAATGTCTCATAAAATGAGTTCATCTTCTACAGTTACTTTCTATAAATTCTGACAAGTGAGTAATTTCAATTTTAACAGCTTCACACAATTAATTTATTTGTATCACAGAATCTTCATTTCCTATAACCGTTTCACTTCTCAGAATTTCCCCTGAAGATGGTCGTTTGACCAGAAACGTTTGGGAATTGCAAATAAAAAATATATTTTTGTGCACTATAGCCTAAAGGCAAATTCGCCTACGACAATAACTATATTTTTACTTCACAATCTATATTTATTAACAATGACCCCCCACGTAGAAATCATCTACCTGTATTTCATCATCAGTTATCGAGAACATTGTAAACCGTTATTTGCAAAATTCAGCATCTTAACTTTACCTTCAGTATTCATTCTACAATGTGTGATGTTTGTGAAAGAAAACGAAAAGTCTCTATTTTCTAATTCTTCCTACCATTCTCATAACACAAGGAATAGAAATTCGTCGAGCATTCCCTATCACCGCCTGAAGAAAACTCAACAGCCAATTAATCACACATCCATCAACATTTTTAACAAATTACCGGATGCACTGAAAAATGCCCATACCAAACAGTTAAAGGCAGCAATCATCAATATATTATTAAAAAATACTTTCTATTCTCTAGAAGAATATTTTGAATTTAATTTTGACGAAACAATTGATTGAGATATAAGCAGGCATTTTTTTATCAATGTATCTTCTGTTGTGATGTAATATTGACTAATTTTAAATCTTATATATATTTTTTTGAATTTTATGTATTTCAGGTGACTGAACTTAACATAAGTATACATATAGTTTTATATTCAAAATTTTACTATAATTGTCGACGTTTCTTGTATATATAGTCAGCTTCGTTCATATTTTCTGTTTTTCGTATTATTTAAATGTAACTTACATAACTTAAATTATTATTATTATTATTTCCCAAATAATAGATCCATTGTCGACTGACTAACGAAAAAATGAATCAAGAAGTGAAAATTCACATCAGAAGATTCTGATGTTCATGAATTTCGGGAATTTGATGAATACGGGATTAGCCCAGAGTCAATTCAGGTGAGGGTCTCGGCTTCAAAAATTGCAAACATAAAAAGTTGCAAAACAACGGAGATTTCATTAATTGAAAATATCAAGTACGGTCCTGGCGATATTATTCCTATTTTTAGTGATAAAGTAGGAAGTAATCGCATGTGAATGAATTCGTGGACAAATATTTCATTTTCAGCGATCATAGTTATACAGGATGATTTATGGATGGTACGTTTTTGGTGAACCAGGCAACGGCTCACTCTGAAAATTTGATGTAGAGCATATTTGGACATCTACCCAACTAAAATATTTTCGACAATGCGATGTTGCCACTTCTTTTAGAAAGTATTAGCAACTTTGATATTTGAAATGGAACACCCTTTATATAATATTATTTTTAGGATCTACATCAATTTCTTGACAACTTCTCTCGATATTTCCTTATACCTATCTGTACGTTTTCGAAATAAAAATTAATTTAATTTTTTTCGTTGGAAAACATGATATCTAAAGATGCTGATATTTCGAGCTCATTGATACAATGATACCGAAATTGGGTTCAGAGTAAGGTGGAGGCTTCCCACGCGTTAGCTAAATCCCAGTTACTTCAATACAGGGTGGTTCAAAAATATAGTTATTTTGTTTGCTTGGAAAAGTGACTAAAAATTGATGATTCCAAATTGAACACCCTGTTTACTATAACTGATCCGGAAAGCTGCTGAAATTTGCTGTTCATGTATGGATATGATACCTATACCTAACTGGTCGGGTTTCTGACTTCAGTATTTATTTGTGAAAATGTCCCTTGAAAATGATATCTCCATTCGGTTTATGAAAATTTGGCCATTATTTTTATGTTACGTTGACTTTGTGTCATTCTCATGATAATATCGATGATAAGATCGACATTTTCTTCTATTCAGTCAGTTGAAAATATTAAAAACTATGGAACAAAATTATTCAAACAAAGTTTTTATGACTTTGTTCAGTATCTTTGGACAATGTACAAAAATATAAAATCACTAGAACAATTATGTGAAATATTTCAAAACATGTTCGAAACGCCGCGCCGGCTGTTTACTTCCAAGCACTTCAAAATGCGGGTGTTGACTGCTTTTGTCGTGGCATATCTGTTTTCATTCGGATCCAAATCATCAAATGCTTGAGTAATTCTTTGTAATAATTCGTCTCTCGAATTTACGGGTGTTTTATGAACGTTTTCTTCAATCATGCCCCACACATAAAAATCTAATGCAGTAAGATCGCGTGATCTCGCTGGCCAATTCCTTGGTTCCAACCGATCGTCAAAGAGCCTTTCAAGTTCTCCCCACCCAATACTGGGATATTTCTTTAAACAATTTCAAAAAGAAATTGAAACAAATATTCATATGTGCACAGGAGTATATATATATATATATATATATATATATATTTATATATATATATATATATAAATATATATATATATATAATATATATATATATATGTGTGTCACACATAAAGTTCGCAACATATGGAAGTTTTTTTTATTAATAGATATAATGAAAATTTGACTTCGCAGTTGCTTGAAAAATGAGTGAAAAACAGTTTCTTTCCTTTTGTCATGTTTTTTTTTTAATTTCGAAGAATTCCAAATGAAAAAGTTGTTCAGTTTCCAATTTTATACCTTTGCTTCAAATTTGGACTCTCTACTGTCACTTCGACTTTTTTCCAATTGTTTTAATTTTTCGAATCTTTCACTCTACCGATTCGAACGAAACATGATTCAAATTTCATCATTTTGATGAATACGAGACTTCAATATCATATCTTGCCCAGAAAATACCCACATTGGCCTGTTACCAAAAAAAAATGCACCTCCAGAAATTCGTCTTTGTTGTTGCAAAGTTCATCTAGTTTTTTTCAGTTCATTGTGAAACTGATTCGGATTTTCAATGTATGGATGTTAATATGTCAGTAATCGAATAAACGAATTTCTCTTCATTCTTATTACACTCGTATTTCTATTTTTAATAGATTTTTATCCCGTTAGCTACAGATGAGTTCGAAATATTTTTATTCTCTAAATGCTCTTTGTCTGCAAAGGGTATGTGCTTATACACTTTTTGTTTCAGATAACCCCATAGAAAAAAGTCCATTGGAGATAAGTCCGGTGATCTTGGTGGCCAATAATCTTCCCAATCTCGTAACTTTGTCCCAAACATCTGACTGAGACACTGTTTCACTTCTACCAATTGGTGGATCGGTGCTCCGTCAAGCTGATACCACAAATTTCGTTCAACACTTAGAAGCAGATTATCCAAAACTTCAGACAACTGATTCATAATGAAATTTCTGTACATGTCTGCGCTCAAATTTTCTCTAAAAAAATATGGTCCAATTATTAGGTTATGTAATAAACCACACCACACATTTGTCTTGAATGAATATTCACGGCATTCTATTACAAAATTTGGATTATTGTTGGACCACCAGCGACAATTTTGGGAACTAACTGTTCCGTTCGACGTGAAAGTTGCCTCGTCTGTCCATAAAATCCTGTAGGAAAATGTGATATCATTTTCTCTCTCACCTTGGAACCAAAATGAAAATCCTACTCGAATATCGAAATATCTTTCTTTAAGAGTGTGTATGAACTTCGGCTTATAGGGATAGAAATAATTTTTGTCCAAAATTCTTCTCACAGTTTATCTGCCAACCCCTGTATTTTCACTAATACTCCTAATATTAGTTTTTCCGTTTTCAACAACGCTCAAACAAACAATGAGCTGTTCTTCTCCATTATACCTTATTGAATTATGTGGTTTCTTGAAACGATTGTCCACAGAGTTTCTTTGAATGTTTTTAATATCCTTCCCACGGTACTAAAGTGAATATTTCTTCCTGGATGCCGGTGATTGAAAATACAAGCAACATCTCGATATGGCACATTCTCGCCACATAAAAGAACGATTTCCACTTTGTCTTGTGTGGATAACATTGTACATAAAACTTATTTGTGAATTATAAATGTACGAAAATCTGAACACAAAACAACTCGATTTATTAAACGCAATAATTTGACAATAACCAAAACAATTTTTTTTAAAAGCCTACTAAGGGATAATTTTATTTTGATTCGATCAATTGTACTATTTTCTTTCCGAGATGTTGCATTAGTCTTGTATTGTTTAAAATCACGAAATTTCATATCATGTTCAGTACAAATCGCTTGAACGAAAGTCTTTTGAATAGTTATGAATCTGTAAGTCATTGTTTAGTTTACAGAAAAGTAAAAGAGATTTCGGGTTTGTCAGAAAAATAATGAAACTGGATAAAAATCTATGAAAAAAAGAAATCCGAGTGTAATAAGAATTATTACTGACATATTAACGTCTGTACATTGAAAATCCGAATCAGTTTCACAATGAAATGAAAAACTAGATGAACTTTGCAACACCAAAGACGAATTTCTGGAGGTGCATTTTTTTTTCTGGTTTCATGCCAATGTGGGTATTTTTTGGGCAAGATATGACATTGAAGTCTCGTATTCATCGAAATTATGAAATTTGAATCATGTTTCGTTCGAATCGGTAGAGCGAAAGATTCTAAAAATTAAAAAAATTGGAAAAAAGTCGAAGTGACAGTAGAGAGTCCAGGTTCAGAGTAGCACATGACAAAAGGAAAGGGGCTGTTTTTCCCTCATTTTTCAAGCACAAACTAACTGTGAAGTCAAATTTTCATTATATCTAATAATAATAATAACTTCCATGTGTTGCGAACTTTATGTGTGACCCTGTGTATATATATATATATATATATATATATATTATATATATATATATATATATATATATATATATATACAGTTAAAAGTTGTAATTGATTTTGGTTCTAGAAAAAGTATGGAAAAACTCGTGGAATCATCATCAGCACACTAAAACACTCAACTCAAATGTTGTGAAACGCAGAAGTCATGAAACTAATGAAACATTCCCCAGTGGAGGGTGAAAGTGATTATCACTATCGGCGTTCTATCGTAATGCTCAGTGTTTACACTTTGGAATATTTTGCCCATTCTAAAACTGTATCGAGAATCATAAAGAATCGCATAATTTTATAGGGTGAGATAATACTTATTAATTTCTCTGAAAGCGTATCCTACTATATAATTCACGTTATTCTCAGTGTGTTGAACATTATTTGGAAGTCCTTAAGATGCAAGGAAATATCCACTTTTTTACACGCTTTATATTAGCTTTACTTGTATGTTTGTTTGTTTGTTTGTAACCGACTCCTTTGGGCGCGATTTTGACCCACTTCCAGACTTCCGAATGATTTGAAATTTGGCAGGTGTACATAATCTCGGTGACAATGCATTAAGAAATTTTTGTGTGAAAAAAAAAACAAAATGGCGGCTCCAATATGGCGTACGAGTTTTGTGATTATGGTCCAATTCGCTTCAAAATTGGTATCTGAGGGTTTTCGTAGTCGGAGATTATGATTCTTTTATCAAAATTGAAAAATTCGAGATGGCGGCTCCAAAATGGGGCGAGTTTTGTGATTATGGTCTGATTCTATTCAAAATTGGTATGTGGGGGTTTTTGGGGTCGAATATTATGATTATTTTGTAAAAATTGGAAAATTCAAGATGGCGGCTTCAAAATGGCGCCGAGTTTTGTGATTATGGTCTGATTCTATTCAAAATTGGTATGTGGGGGTTTTTGGGGTCGAATATTATGATTATTTTGTAAAAATTGAAAATTCAAGATGGGGCTTCAAGATGGCGGCCGAGTTTTGTGATTATGGTCTGATTCTATTCAAAATTGGTATGTGGGGGTTTTTGGGGTCGAATATTATGATTATTTTGTAAAAATTGGAAAATTCAAGATGGCGGCCGAGTTTTGTGATTATGGTCTGATTCTATTCAAAATTGGTATGTGGGGGTTTTTGGGGTCGAATATTATGATTCTTTTGTAAAAATTGAAAAATTCCAGATGGCGGCTTTAAAATGGCGGCCGAGTTTTGTAATTATGGTCTGATTCTATTCAAAATTGGTATGTGGGGATTTTTGGGGTCGGAGATTACGATTACCTAATTTGATAAGATTATTCCATTTTTCAATTTGCAAAAAAATAATAAAAATAATAGTTTAAAAAATACAAAAAAAAACACGCTTTTATAAATAAACTATACTAAAAAGTAGGAAATAAATAATAGTTTGAAAAACTAAAAAACACGCTTTTATAGAAAACCAGACTAAAAAATAGAAAATAAGAAAAAAAATTATTTTATTTAAAAAAAAACGTGGTGTGCATGGTATCAACAATTATATAGTACATTACACACCTAGGGTAGTAAAGTGAGAAATGTCTCAGATCACAGATAATTGTTGGCCGAGGCGATACCATGCATCCCACGCTTTTTTTTAAATAAAATAATTTTTTTTCTTATTTTCAATTTTTTTAGTCTGGTTTTCTATAAAAGCGTGTTTTTTAGTTTTTTCAAACTATTATTTATTTCTCAGCAATTTCATCAGAATATTTTCAAACAATTTGCGGAAAAACTAGTTACTTGTATGGTCCACCTGCTACTTACCAGCTGCTTGCTGTATCCTGTAAAACTCGGTGAGTTCCGCCCCTGAGCACAACGGTGTATCGATAGCTATCGTATTATCGAATTTCGAGTAGTTCACTTCGTACCCTTGCCTGTCCTTATTGTAAAAAACCACAGGCTCGAACCTGTGTCCCCACAACACTTCACTCGCGAGGTAGCTAGATCTAGCTTGCGTCGTCTGTCCCGTACTCTCGATCGTTCCCTCTAAGATAACCACGATTTCGAATTTGTCTTGCAACATATCGCCGGCACTCAGGTAGTAGAACGGGGAGTCTTCGTCTATCTTGTGGACGATCGTCATGGGCCAGATGAAGAACAGGTTCCCATCGCAACCGTCAGCGCTCAAAGCGAGCTCTGTCTGGAAATTGCTCAGGATCTCGCCCTCCTTCGTTTTCTTGGCTCGTATCAGCTGGGCCCTGACGCTGGCTCCGATGATGTGGCTCTTTCTCATGTCTCCCACGCGGAACAGGAGACACATGAAGCCGTCGCGTTGGCAGATCAGGACGTTTTTGGAGAACTGCAGAGTTTGCGTCCTTAGTTTCGGTCTGGTCATTTTGGCGAAGACTATGCCCACCATGAAGGCTTGGATGATCATGCCGGCTATGCTCTGGAGGCACATGATGAAGATGGCTTCCGGACATTCTTCTGTTGTTGCGCGTACACCGTAGCCTGTTGAAAAGTGGAAGATGAGTTAGTTGGTAGGGGTGAACGTTGTTTGGGGTTGCTGGGTCACTTTTAGCCTCATTCCACTTCTATGAACAATACATTAAAAGGAATTACCTAATACTCGGTGGGCAATATAAAGTTTTAAGAAGAAAATGTGTATTGAATCTGCTCGAAAATTTATGTAAATGAAATATGATTGTTACCAAGGATCTAGTGTATCGACAAATATAGGGCACTGGAATAATATTGATTTAGTTGAGAAGAGTGGCAATTGTGCGGTTTCGTTCTGGGTTTGTCGGCAATCATCCTGCCTAAGATGTCTAAAAACCCTGGTGCTTGCACTTATACCTGTAGAAGTTTGGGATCAACTTGGCGACACTCGGCCTATTTGATAGTGTCATAACCCCATGAGTACAGAAAAACTTTCAAACATAAGATACAACAAGTTATTAATAAATATGAACTCTTTGGCCAGAAAACATATTCACTAGGAAAAAAAAATAATTTTGAAATCAAATACTCGACCAAACTGATAAACAAGGGCACGGTAAAAATAGCTAGACACCTGCAAGCCCGGGAATGCATATAAAAAAATCACCCTTTTACAACGGAGCTATTAACAACTCATCACCCTCACAGTTACGAATATCTAAGGAATTTCATTAGTATACAAAGAAACTATAAATTATAGGTTTTGACAGCTCATTAATGCAATACGACCACGAAATAGATAACTCATTCATTTTTTACATTCTTTCGGCTACCGTAACGAGCCACTAATTACTGAGAAGGTGATTTATTATGACAAGTAGAAGATAACTAACGTTAGGAATGTGACCCCGCGAGCCAACAAAGAACCATACATGGAAGGGGAGATCATATAAAAGCGCGAAACTGCGGGCAAATATAATGATTTGGTAAACAGAAGTCGTTCATTTAACATGTCCTCTCAGAGGTGTTTAAACTTTCATTCGATCAACATGTAGTACAGAAAGATGATAAGTGCTCAATCTTCCACCTAGTAATCATAATATTAACAATATAACATATAGAAGTGCGGTAGCTATCAACCAAGTAACAGCTCTTGACTAGACAGCCATCAGTCATGAGTTCATTGACAAGTAATCATCTTGCAGTGAAATTGCGAAATTATTAATGAAGATAATTTCAATCAAGTCAAACAGGAACTGCACGAGTAATGACTTCACAAAGTGAATACACAGTTACACAGTATTCACCAATTAAGCTGAATTTATAGTTAGACGGACTGTAGACGCAGTGCAAAAAGATCAACTATATAATTTATGTACTCTTGTTTATAAATGAACGTGAACGCATGACGTAACGTAAGTGAAACGGACTGGAACGGAAGAGTTGGCCAACTTTCATCTTTCAAACTACGTTTCTCGCGTCTGGCCAATCAAAATAAAGAATTATGTGTGATGTTTTCTACAAGACCTAATAATTCATTAAATACTGGAAGAGTCATTCACGTATACTTAAAAAATTGATCTGAATCAGCAGTCGTCATCTTTAAAAAATTATTGTAGGCATTCTCTACTTTTCTATTACGGTTTATGGGTCTTGTTTTGTAACGTCTTAGTCGCATAATTATTGTTCTTCGAATTTGTCGACACTTTTCCAATGCTACTGCACACAACAACCGTCCCACGGCACCAAGAAGCATACCTTCATGTATTTCATAATCCATTGTGACACAAAAAACGAAGCATAGATAAATATTTAGAATATAATACAAATCCAAACCAACACAGGCTGTTTATGATTCGTATAATGTGTAGGTTATGTTGAATATCACTATCACTTCTACCCATGCGCAAAACTTCCGTTCCGTCGATTTAAAAATTCAATAATATTTTACAGTCCGTCTAACTTTAAATCCAGCTTTAATAAACATTATGTTAGCAATGCTTCAAGAACGAGATATGTCTCCGAAAACCTCTAACCGATAGTTCATCCTCTCGTAGAAAAACATTACCAATACAACTATAGTCTAATATACAGTGCTATATAAAAGTAAATAAACAACTTTCGCGGAAATAAATAAAATAGTAATACAACCAAACTAATATCGTGTGAAACAAATATCGAGTGGATAAGTGTTGAAACCTGATGGTCTGGAGTAAGTTCATATATTCTTCTGAATTTATGTTTGGGCAAATTGAATCAATTATAATTTTTATCTTTTTTTAAATGTATCTCCAAATCTCGTTTTGGCCATCCTCAGACAGTCGATGCTCTTATTACTCAATTTCTCAACCTAACAACAAAGGAGTGATCAAGTGAAGTGATTCATTCATAATATTTGAAAATTCCTTAGCTTTATTGGTCTTTCTTTGAGGGGGCGTATCCTCTATGAAGGGCCAGTGGCGTAACAATAGTAGATATTACTAGCGTGTCAGATGGCTCCAATTTCGTTTTAATTCAGTAAACTGTAACAATAGACCACACAGCGTTTATTTATTTCCTCAGCCTTCTTTTTGAGGCGAACTGTTCGCGGGTTCTAATTTTAGCTTTGCGATATTGGTTGAAAAGAGACAACTGTCAAACTTCACCAATAGCAAAGCTAGAATTAGAAGTCTCCGAACATTGCAAAAATAAAGCACCGTGTTGTTATTTTTCGTATTTTGTACCATTTGAATTTGAGGTTACCAGAATTTTATTTCCGAAGATTTTGACAGATGGAGAATTGGAAATGAAATTGACATTAAATTGCAGAAAATATAAAATTCAATGCATACAATATGCAAATATCATCATTAGTCAATTCGTCAACAAAAAAAATACAAATGTGGCCATTCTACAAAAAGTATCCTTACGCACTACACTACCTGAAAATCAACAATTCCACTCGCACTAAGAACTGATGAACGAGTGATTTTTCAAAGAACAAACTCAGGAATAAGCTAAGCAAGATTCCAAATCAGAAAGATGGAAAACGCATTGACATCGACAAAACATCAAAAATAATTTCATATAAGATGCTGCAGATGTCAAAAATTAAGTTTTGACATTAAGCGAGAATACAAACAAACGTTTTTGGACGGCGCCATCTACCACAGACTACTACAGAGAGAAGCTCTGTTGAAGGTGGTGTCCCCTCGAAAATCTAAACAATATCGAATCAGTTCAAGCACTAGGGTTTTTAGGCATCGTGCCAAATGGGCCACTGGAAATCATAATGCATTCCCAGACTAATGAGAATATTTCCCTGTATGAAAAAATATATAAATTAGCATCTCCAAATATTTGTCTTCTGTTCAAACCTTGTCTTTGTATTTTTAAGTATTGTTGAGTCACGTTATAGTCCATGATCCCAGAGCTGGCAAACCTACGTCATTTTAGCAAAGCTGAAATTTTGAGTATAAGTAGTGTGATATGTAGTTGAGAACGTATGCATACTTGCTAGCTTGAAAGCGGGGCCCTTCTACAGGTAGCGGGTACAAAAGTTCATAAAAAACTTGCACACTTACGTTGAAGTATGGTAATGCTTTTGACAATCAATATCTTCCAGTCAGCCGAGCGGTATAAGGAGCCAGATTTAAGTTCTGGATCTCAAAAGTTAAAGAGGGTTCGAATCCCCACGTCTGACGTTTTTTTTGTATTTTTCCCAAAATTCTCGGTCTGAAAAACATTGGAAATACCTGTTTCATGAACAGCGTTATACAATGTTTATCTAACACCAAATGGTTGCTCGAGTATCTGAGAAAAGACGAGTATATGAGGGATATCAACACAAGCATATCAAATATGAAGGGTGCTTTGATAAAACAATTTGTGTTAGTGATAAAAGATCTTTGGTCGGAAGATTCATCTGATAAGGTGGTGAATACTGTTTCCTTTAAAAGCCAGATACAAAAATTTGCACCTTGTTTCAGGGGGTACGCTCAACAGGACGCTCAGGAATTTCTAAGATATTTATTGGAAGGCCTTTATGTAGATGTAAACAGAGTGACAGAAAAGCCCAAACCTACCTTGAAAGAAATCGATGAAATATTGAGTGACCATGAGAAGGCACAGGAGTCTTGGTCAAGATATCTTGGAATGGATAACTCGAAAATTGTTGATAATTTTGTTGGTCAACTAAAATCATCGTTGAATTGTATTTCATGCGGCTATTGTTCTGTCTCTTTTGACCCCTTCTGGGAACTTTCACTTCATATTCCACAGAGTACTGGCCAGCTCAGTCTTTCACAATGTTTAGACTCGTTTACCAGGGAAGAAATTTTGGACGGCGAAGAGAAACCAACTTGTTGTAATTGTAAGGAAATGATAAAATGCACAAAGTCATTATCTATACATAAGTTCCCCAAAATATTAGTAATTCACTTGAAACGATTCTCGCCGATGGGGAGATTTATGGGAAAACTAAATGCCACCATTGACTTTCCTCTCGAAGGTTTAGATATGAGTAATTATGCAGCAGATAACGTAGCCCCGTGTCTTTACAACTTATATGCTGTGTCCAACCATAGTGGAACAATCTATAGCGGACACTACGCGGCTTACTGTAGACACCCTTATGCAGGCACATGGTACAAGTACAATGACTCCAGAGTATCACCGATATTCCCAAAATCCCTTATAAGTGGAGAAGCATTCATCCTCTTCTATGAGCAAGAGGACGCCCAATCACACCTTTAGTTTCTTAGTTTTTCATTCTCAACCATTTGTTTTTTTTTATAAATTAATTCAATTATTAATATAATTAATAAAATATTACATATTTTTTTTCCCATTGAAATTGAGAAATGGTTTGTTTTTTTTATTCGAATATTCGTCCCAAAACAAATTATTTCTCAATTTCGAAGTTAAAAATAAAAAAAAAATCGTCAGGCGTGAGGGGATTCGAACCCTCGCTAACTTTTGAGATCCAGAGCTTAAATCTGGCTCCTTAGACCGCTCGGCTGACTGGAAGATATTAATTGTCAAAGGCATTACCATAGTTCAACGTAAGTGAGAATGTTTTTTATATAGATTTGTTGAAAATATGAACAGGATGTTCATAAAATCAGATGTGGAATCATCTGCGACTGAAAGATAAACTTTAGTCACTATCTTCCATCGTCAAGATAACCTCTTGTGGGGTATTCATGTTGAAAAGCGAAACATTCTCAATTGAATAGAAATATTTTTCTGTGAATTGAAAAATCCACGATAAATGAAGTTATTTTTTGTGAATGTCTAACAGAAAACAACTACTTCCCCGGCTAAAGCCACGCTGGACATTGAACTACATCTGGTAGATATTCTGAAAAGGCCCTAACTCAAAAGAAGAAATCTGAAATAGAAAATTTGCATTTTCATTCAGATAGTTATTTGATTTTCTATTCCAGTCTTGATTAAGAACTCATAAAGATGAATGAGGCAAAGGAGAATGTTTTCCGAAAGAGAGTACTCACCGGAAATCATTCGTAACATTGACCCAAGAGAGGCATTCACTAGGTCCTCAATACATTTTTGTCGACGAAAATCTATTTCACGCTCCCACGATCATCAGAAAGACCGGAAGAAATGGGAAACACACTTTCAAGAAGCAATCTCACTTTGCAAAGATGGAAAAAGTTAGAATCATTTCTTTCGGAGACACACTTTGAAATGAGTGTTTTTTGACATTAGATAGATAGATAGATTATTTATTACCTTTCTGCCATGTTACTTGTAGGTTCGTCATCTGAATTTAAAATACAAAAAACATACAACATACATAAAAAAACATACAATTCATAATTTGATAATACATGAATATATAAAGTTTTCTGAAGTTTTTTTTTTTAGAAACTCATTAGAGTTTTTTAAATTTATGGCTGGTTTAGAGATAGATAGATAGATAGTTGTTTTATTACATAACAGGAACATAAGAGGAAATTTTTTGGTCAATGACTATTCTTATTATTTTTAACTTCTTAGTACATATTGCTATTATATCAGCGTGTTTTCTTAGTTTTTAAATTATAATTTTTTATTAGGCAGTTCAATTCATTTCGCACGGTACACGGTTTGCTCGTAATAAATTATATTCAAATTGCCCAGTGAGAATTTGGCCTCACCTATTTTCAGAACCGCTGGGCATATTTATTGAATATTTATATTTATGAGATGACAAAATGAAATATTTATTCTGTTGATGTCACTCTACGAAACATGTGATGTTAGATATGCAAACATATGTACCAACAACCTAAATCTGCCACTAGTTTCAAACACATCGCAATCGATTTGACGTTGATTATTTTTGGCTCTATATTTCGGGTGGTTATGAAAAGATGAGCATCCAAAAAACGATAAAAAATAATCGCTGGAGACATGGATTCACGTGTGCGCAAAATTCATTGGGAATGACTTCCTCAAAAAGAAATATTTCCGAAATATGCATTATAATGATTCTAAAACAACTTTTGAAATTATAAAAATTCACCTTTATTCAGGATTTTTTGTTATTCGGTTTCAATAAAATTTACAAAGATATATGTAAAAACTGATCTTATTTAAATGCTCTGGAAAAAGTGCATTGCCATGTTGGTTTATTTTTCATTCGCGAGTTCCTGAGATTTGATAATGAATCCATAATCTTCAATCCTATACTGTCGATGTATCTCAATTTGCTCTAGGATTCACAATTTTGTCATATACAGGGCGTTTCTTAATAACATGCTAATATTTAGGGAAGTTTTTCTTGGTCCATTTTGAGAAAAAAACTTCATATGAACATATGTCCTAAAGGTCTTAACTTTTGAACTACAGGGTACTAAAGTTTTGAGAAAAAATCTTTTTTTAATGATAACTTTGGTACGACCCTAGATATTTTTGAGAAACGTAATACGCATCTTCTATACATCAAAAGGCTTTTTCTGTTGTACAACATAATTTTTCATTCTTGTCAGTGGCTTTCGTGCGGGATACGCCACTTCTTTTTTCTATTTTTGAAATCCTCATTCTTTTTTGAGCAAAACTTGGTTACAATTTTTTTTTGTTTGATGTACGGTTTTTGCATACATAACAAAGAATTAAACCGACGAAATACGTAACTGAAAAGTAAAAAATAAAATGAACCTTAGTCTCAATAACTAAGCTCCTAAACTAATGTAAGTAACCAATTTTGTGTCGGCGCCAAACAAACAAGCAAATGGATTAGATAAGGCGTAAAATGATGGCATCGAGTTACGCGGTGACATTCTGATAATTTTTTTGAAGTAATTTAATGATATTCGTTGATTGTTTGTTTGACGCCGACTCAAAATTAGTTACTTACATTAGTTTAGAAGCTCAGTTATTGAGACTAAGAAGGTTTATTTTATTTTTTACTTTTCAGTTCCGTATTTCGACGGTTTAATCTTTGTTAAAAAGTTATTTTTTGATTACTTCCAAAATACTCACTTACCCACCTTACTTCAACTATTACCAGTTAAATAATATGATTATCTATGTTGAAAAAGGAAACATTCTCAATTGAATATTGATAGAAATATTTTTCTGTGAATTGAAAAATCCACGATTAAAATGAAGTTATTTTTTGTGAATGTCTAACAGAAAACAACTACTTCCCCGGCTAAAGCCACACTGGACATTGAACTACATCTGATAGATATTCTGAAAAATAATGACATTAGCGATCTGTCATTGTCAACTAGATATGTGTGCCAATGTTCACAAGTGAAAAATCAATTATCCCCTATTTTTCTACCCGTAAGGGTGGATAATTCCATTCGAAATCCAAATATGATCAACTATGAGGTATACCCTATCTAATAAAAAAAGAATCATCCAAATCGAAGAACCCAGTATGCCTGATAGAATCGGTTAACGGACCAGAATTCAGAGGGTGAGTGATCAATATCCTTCAGTTTGCTACCCTTAGGGGTGGATTTCATCTTTTAAATTCAAATGGGACCAACTTCGAAGTACACCTTATCCACTGAAGAATTATCGGAATCGGACGTCTCAGTAAAAAGTTATGCGTGATCATACATAAAAAAAAATTGAATATACGCGTCAACTAGAGAACCTCCTCCTTTTTGGTTTCGTCGGTTAAAAATAAAAATTCTTACCTCCATCTATAACACCGAACAGAGAATATAAAGATTTTTTAAAAACAATGTTTTACTTGAAAAAAAAATCTTATTGTTTTTAATCGTTTTTTATACATTTCCATTTTTAAATGATTAGTTAAGAATATTTTTTTCCCTAAAAATCATAATTGCCATTTTTCAATAGAATAACAAAAATAAAAATAAAATATTAAAAATTTAATTGTTTATTCAGTTAACAATTTGTATAAACAAATTCCAATTTTTTTTTTTCTGAAACTACTAAAATTATAAATACAACCGTATGCAACAAATAAGTGTCTATTTTTTTACGTTTTATAGATTTTTCTGAAATTAGGGTATAATTTTTCTTCAACACAGTTACATATGGTTGTTCTTGTAATTTTTAGTAGTTTCAGAAAAAAATGTAATGAGATTTGGAATTTGTTTATAACAAATTGTTAACTTAATAAACAATTAAATGTTTTTTATATATTTTTTTGTTATTCTATTGAGAAATGCCAATTATGATTTTTAAAGAAAAAAAATTCTCAACTATTAAAATTTTTTTTTTAGGAAAAATATTGTTTTTTGAAAAATCGTCTTGAAATAATGAGCATATACCAAATCAACCATTCTGAATCGAATGCCGTTCGCAGAATTACTCTAACTCTTTTCGTTCTTGAGATACGACCCACTTCCAACTGAAACTGAAATAAAGGATCCATACACTACCTATATTTGAAATGAACGATCGAATGAAGGGTTCATACACTACTAAAGTACATATTTTTTGAATCTCCATGATTTTTTCTACATTCTGCTTCTAACCTGACGACGATCGGACGATTTCGTTTTTTGGTGAATTTAAGGGGTACACCCCTTGTTCGATTTTTTCGAGAAATCTTTTTATTTCTGAGAATCGTCTTGAAATTATGAACATATACCAAATCAACCATTCTGAATCGAATGCTGTTCGCAGAATTACTCTAACTCTTTTCGTTCTTGAGATACGACATACTTCCAACTAAAACTGAAATGAAGGATCCATACACTACCTATACTTGAAATGAAAGATCCATATATTATCTGAATTTGAAATGAAGGGTCCATACACTACTGAAGTACATATTTCTGGAATCTCCATGATGTTTTCTACATTCTGCTTCTAACCTGAAGGCGATCGGACGATTTCGTTTTTTTGGTAAGTTTTAGGGGTATACCACTTGTGCGATTTTTTCGAGTTTTTTTTTCTGAGAATCGTCTTGAAATTATGAGCATATACTAAATCAACCATTCCGAATCGAATGCCGTTCGCGGAATTATCTAACTCTTTTGGTTTTTAAATAGGACCCATTCCAACTAAAACTGAAATAAAGGATACATACACTACCTATATTGGAAATGGAAGATCCATATATTATCTAAATTTGAAATGAAGGACCATACACTACTGAAGTACATATTTTTGAAATGTTATGATGTTGTCTACATTCTGCTTCTAACCTGAAGGCGATCGGACGATTTCGTTTTTTTGGTGAATTTTAGGGGTATACCCCTTGTGCGATTTTTTTGAGAAATCTTTTTATTTCTGAGAATCGTCTTGAAATTATGAGTATATACTGAATCAACCATTCTGAATCGAATGCCGTTCGCAGAATTACTCTAACTCTTTTCGTTCTTGAGATACGACCCACTTCCAACTAAAACTGAAATAAAGGATACATACACTACCTATATTTGAAATGGAAGATCCATATATTATCTAAATTTGAAATGAAGGGACCATACACTACTGAAGTACATATTTTTGAAATGTTATGATGTTGTCTACATTCTGCTTCTAACCTGAAGGCGATCGGACGATTTCGTTTTTTTAGTTGAATTTTAGGGGTATACATACCCCTGTGCGATTTTTTCGAGTTTTTTTTTCTTCTGAGAATCGTCTTGAAATTATGAGCATTTACTTAAGGAGGTTATTCTTGGTTCCATGTTGAGCAAAAAACTTCGTAAAGGTCTTAACTTTTGAACTACAGGGTGCTAAAGTTTTAAGAAAAACATATTTTTGTGATAACTTTGGTATGACCCTAGATATTTTTGTGAAACGCACTACGCATCTCCTATGCATCAAAAGGCATTTTCTGCTGTACAACATAATTGTTTATTCTTGCCAGTGGCGTTCGTGCGGGATTTGCACTGAATCATTTTAAAGAGAAAAGTAATATGCCACTGCTTTTTCTCAAAGTAGAAATCATCATTCCTTTCTGAGCAAAACTGGTTTCTTGATTTTTTTTTCGTTTGACGTTTGTACGATTTTCGCATAAAAAAACTTAATTCATTCAGTTGTACGTTGTTATGAAATTGGGTATTATCAAGCATTAAAAACGTATCTAGTAGGTGAGAAGCAGATTTTGTTTTGTAAACATAAACAGTTTGACAGTTGTCTACCTAATCTAGTTTTCACGTATTTGAGTCATCAAAATTAACAATATTATTAAAAAAACATCCTCTATTTTACGAATTCTGAATTTGCAGATATGCATAACATGTATGGGCTTGCTGATGGTAAAGTATAACCAGAAATCTAAGAAGGTCGTAAATCAATATTAGCCGACGACCCTCATTGTTACCTATTGTTCGAAATATAGATAAGCAATAAAAGTGTGTGTCCCTTCAAAGATTCCCCGGTCCGGATTAAAATATCTCATGAAATAGTTTGGCATTTTAATAATAGTGGGCTTTCCATTATTTTTGGCTTTTGTTGACAGTTTTGTATATAAATTTATTTGATAATAAAATATATCGTAAGGTTGATTAGAACCCTTGGTAAGGATAAGTTTGAATGTGTGTGAACAATAAAATTTACTTACCTGGCCACCAGACTTTCAATACTATTGGGCTATTAACGAGATTATAGCGATAATGGTCTATTAACGGTTACAAAATAAATTATCTGCCAGATTTGGAAAACAAGCCTGTTTTGAGAACTGACCGCTTTCCAATTTCAGAAATAAAAGGGGGAAAGTTAAACAACATTCAGTCATTACCTACCTAATATACCGTTGTGTCAGTTGTGTCTATTTTGAAGTGTCTATTCGATTTTTGTGTCGTGAAAAATGTGGCGTCCAGGGCTCAACCTGAAGTTAGTACTTCAACTGGTGGTCGTAGTACCACTAGTCGAGAAACATGAGAAACAAATTATGTTGAATGTTTATACTTCCCTTCTGGAACGTGGAATGTCCAAGGATCAAGCTGTGTAAGAAAGTGCTTCTTCAACAAAAACACGGTGTTTAAAATAGTAAGTAACCCTATTTTAAAAAGAAAGAAAGGAAAAGACTCTGGCGGTTCAAGGAAACTAGATGGCTGTGATGTAGATATAATTCTAAGAACAATATATGCCTTGTATAAAGAGCAAATTGTGCCTACATTAGATATTTCAATGCAACGGCTTAAAAAGAATGAAACTGTATCCAGTGTTGCAGAGAGACTTTAAGGAAGTCTCTTTTACAGAACGGATTTCAATTTAAAAAACTCACTAGTAGCGGAAAAATCCTAATGGAATCTGTGCGCCTTAAGAAATGGAGATTTGAATATTTATTGGCAATAAACGAATTTAGAGAATAGGGTAGAACAGAAGTGTATTTGGATGAAACTTGGTTCGATACACAGGATATTCCAAACAAAAGTTGGGTAGTCTCATCTGACTTGTGCCAAACTAATGCGCCGTCTAATAAAGGCAAACGCATTACGATAAATCACGCATTACGAAAATAGTTTTATACCAAATGCGTTGTCTTTATCGGCAAAGAATATTAAGGACTCTTCAGTCGATTATCATGATGATACTACAGCCGAATTATTTGGAGACTGGTTCCAAAATAAACTCATACCAACTATTCCACCCAACAGTATTATCGTCGTGGACCACAGTCGAAGACTAGATAAAGCACCATGTTCAAATGACACCAAAACCACTATACAAGAATATATGTTAAATAATGATATTTACTATGAGGAAAAGTACACAAAAAACAGTTAATAGAAGTTTTACGCAGTTATTCGATAAAAAAGAAAAAATTTTGTGATTCATTGGCTGAAAGCTTGGGACATACGGTGCTCAGACTTCCTCCTTATCACTGTATATTTAACCTAATTGAACATATATGGTATCAGCTTTAGTCAGCAGTTCGAAGAAATAATACTTCTTCAACTTTAAGTTCAACTGTGGTAGCTCTTATTCCAACAGAAACTGCAAACATGCCTGATAGCAGCTGGGCCAAGTGTGTTTCCCATATGAAAAAGGTGGGAAAGTCATATATGGATATAGAAAAATTCCCAAAGAAAAGTTTATTGTCAATTTGGATGACGACAGTGAAACTGATCTTCGTGAGTAATTTTGTTTATGAATACCTTTTATCGAAAAACTGAACTTAGTATAAAGTTTGACATTTTACATTAATTAGGTATATCATATATTGATATATATATATATTATAATATAATTATATATATATATATATATGAAAAGGTGAATTTGGAAAATTTTCGGTAACTGAAGATTATCCTTGGGGTTGCAGTCATATAATATATTGGCCTGATAAAGTAAAACTCTTGTTTAACTTGTCGAGCTTTCGAAAATTTTATTTTCTTTTTCAAGACATTAATGTGAGGTTTGTATCAAAAAATAGCTGATGCATGTCCTTAAACATAATAGGAAAAAACAAACAAAAAGAGTTGTTTTTTTTGGCACTGGAAAGTTGGATACAATGAAAAACATTGGCGAAAATATAAAAACAACACACACACAATATTGATTGAAAACAAATGGACTACTTGAAGCACGAATTTGTTCATGTGCTCAGGTTATACATAATTTACTTAGTTTAAATAATTGTTCCTCGTTGAACAGTCCTACATGGTTCAGTGTGATCACAGAACTCTCATGGTTCAGTTCAGTTTTGAACTAGACAATCATCTAAAAGGAGTACCTACAACGTACTGTAAAAACACCAGAATTGAGGTAGCGGTTTTGAATTCAATTGAGGAAGATCCCGGATCGAGTACACGAAAAATTGGGAACAATTTGAATATCTCACAAATTCTTGTTTGGAAAATTATCCATGACTTTTTATTATATCCCTACCATATCCAGCGGGTTCAGGCGCTATACTCCCTCGCGACTTTCCATTGCGGATGAACTTTTGCCAATGGTGTCTTCAAAAAGCGTATGAAAATCCATTATTTAATACTGAAATTTTATTCGCTGATGAAGTTAACTTTTCCAGAAACACCATCCAAAACTTTCACAATAATCATTTTTGGGCTGAAGAAAACCCATGCAATCTTGGAATCCCGTCAGTTTTTGTTAACGTGTGGGCTGGAATATGCGGTGATTATTTAATTGGACCCTATTTTCTTCTTGCCAGGTTGAATGGGCATAATAACCGGCAATTTCTCGAAAAATAATTGCCAGATGTTCTCATTTTAGTAAGAAATCGACTCTGGTTTATGCACGACGGGGCGCTAGCCCACTTCAATCTTATTAAAAACCTCCCCTTCCAGTGCCACCGTTCTTATTACTGGTGGACGACC
>JAFIRS010005368.1:0-59048 GCA_018342105.1 Gonioctena quinquepunctata | reverse complement strand
CCCCCCTTTCGAATAAAAATGTTTCGGGGTCCTCCCCTTTCTTGTATAAGTCCTTCTCAAGTTTTTCCGATATTGCTTTTTTATTTGTTTCCATTTCCCCTTTCCCCAAATTTTCTCAATTCCGCTACCTTCAAATCCCAAGGCCTTTTCTTGAACACTTTTTCTTTGACGAGGTATCAGTCTGTTTCACAAAAAAAGTTTATCAGTTTTTAAAATTCCTTCGAATTTTTTTCCCACGGGCCACCAGTTATTGTCTGTTTCACGCGAAAGTGTATCAGTTTATATTCCACGCACAATTGTCCACTTCGAAAAAGGGGGCCCACTGTCTTTTTTCTGTTTCCAAACAGGTATCATTTTATATTCCACGCACAATTGCCCCTTCGAAAACCGGGCCATGTCTATTTTGGGTACAAAGGTCTATCAATTTTTTTTTCTGACTACCCACTCCACGATCCTTGTTTATTTTCAAAATCCCCCGAACCAATTGTAACGAAATAAACTTAACTTGGTTTAAATAATTTATTTCCCCGGGAATCTAAACAATTTATTTCCCGCCCTGTATGGCTCGATGGTATGGGCTCGTTCAGACTGTCTCTAGACTTGGGGGTTCCCTTTTTACTGATACAGCATTCCGATTTTTAATTTTTTCCGTTGGCGACCGGCGGTTCCAATTTTTTCCCAAATTGACCGTTGCATTACGCGGAAGGGACGGGATGGTTCTCGAATTTTCCCCGGGGATGACCCCATCGCTGTCGATGGCGACGCGGGGGGACGGCCCGGGCCAAAGGTTCGTTACAATAATCTAAATTTTAATTCAGTTTTTAATGACCTTTTTGAATTAAAATAACGGAAGCAAAATTTCCCTAAATTACTTCGTATTAATTTTGAGATATCACAAAAAATGATATGAAGTTTTTTTTTTAATAATCATTTTCATTTCAAATTATATTTTCCATGGGGAAAAAGGGTTAACTGTTTTGGATACAACCCCCAAAGGGAAACTTCTTTTTGCCCCAATTAAATATTCATAAATTTCAAAAAAAAGGAATTTAATTTAAATACATTTTACAGGTTTTCTAAAAAAACTCCAAAATTATCTATAATATATAAAAAAAATATGATTTTAAAAGCTTTGGGAAATGAAAGGGGGCCCCTCCGTTGAATTGAAAGAGGTTGGGGCTCTCTACAGTTTTTCCCCAACATTTTAAATATGATCTTGGGAAAAAGTAATTCAAAATAAATTTAAATAACCTTGATGCATTACCCTTTCATCATTACTTTAATTCATACAAATCCATTGAAATATTTTTTTTGTTGTATTATATATGAAATAGATTAAGATTATTTATGTTTCTTTGGTTCAATAAAAATTTATTATTAACATCTCATTATATTGGTTTTTTTCCCAAAAATATATGTCAAAGGGTTTTTTTTTTGGGTATTTTTTTTTCCAATTTGGGGAAATTTAAAATTTCACACTAAATTAAACTTTTAAGGGGGAATTTTTTGGGGTTTGGGGGTTTTTTTTTGGGGGGCTCATCCACCCTTTTTCTGAAACTGGTTCTGGAACCCAATGGGTTTTGGGTCTGAACTGGAAATATTAATAATAAAACACTATTTAAATAGGTTCAATAAAATATAAGTAGTGTGTGTTGTTTGGGAATAAAGAGAAAAAATGGTTTGAAAAAATCGTCAATAAATATTTTTGGTGAAAAATATGTTGTCTATACCTATATTTAATATGTGTCATTATCATTTTTAGTTTGGGAATTAAATTGAATGCCCGAAAATCAATTGATTACAAAGGCGGTGCCATGAAAATAATTTTTTAAGATGAAAAAAGAAACCAAACATTCTCCAAAACCCCCTTGTGTTCAGAGGAAACCAATTTTTTATTTATTTTTTCATTAAAACTATTCGCTCCCCTCTTTCATATATTTTTTTCACTTTTATCCTTGTATCATGTTGCTCACTAGATTTTCCAACTTACGAACGGTCACTTAAATTCAACTCTCTCAAACTACTGAGGAATATAATTTAAAATTTCTGAGAAAGTGCTATGAATGCTAATTTATTATTTTCCACTTGGAAATCATGGTGACACGCAGTCGTGGATAGTATAAAGTAAATTTTCCTCCTACAATCAATGAATCTTGTTTATTTAGTATTTATAAGCATTATTACATGAAATGTTGTTCTATTCATCAATTGCGAATGATATTATTTTTTTGGTTTAATACTTTGAACTGTGAGAATTTTTCTTTTGAACTTCAATGAGTGCATATATTTCCCAACAACGGATAACTCAACTGTTCATTTTGAATATCAATTTCGTTTTAGACTTTAATAGAATATAATCAATATGGGTTGCTTTTTTTGGGGCTAATATTTCGATCATTTTCACACGGTATTTTCTACCTCTAAGTTATGTTTGTATTCATAACCTCCATAAGTTGGAAGACACATCGTATTGGTGTCCAGAATCCTATGACTTTGAACGTTAAATTTGAGTTAAAAAAAATAACCTTTATTGACATAGGAAAGGTCATCGTATCTCCTGAAGTAATTGGGAGCTCAAAGTTTGTGCTCAGTGAGAATTGTGCAAGTAGGTAACCCAAACTTGTGAAAATCGTTGGAGACTATAAATTTACCCAAAATCAAACTATATATCACAACCGAAACTTTAGGACCAGGCTTCGATTTGAACTCCAGAACAGTACTTCGAAAATGGAATATATTATGCGTCAACACATTCTAAGCTCCGTCGTTAATTCATTTGAAGTGCAAACAAAATCCTTAGAATGTTGTTTATGCAACTTCAAGACGAACTAATCTATGGATTAACATCAGCAAACAGAGGCGTTATGGAACCCCTAGTTAAGATAAGAACCATGACTAGAAAGTTGCCCAACTTTTAACTAAGAACTTTGGTTCTTAGTTAAAAGTTGGGCAACTTTCTAGTCATGGTTCTTGTACTAGGGGTTCCATAAAGCGCTCATTATTTGCTAGTGTTGAATCCTCAGTTATTAGTTCTCTTAGTTCTTGGGAACGTTGCATAAACCAAGGGTTTAAAATTATCGGAGAAAAAGTCCCACTTATTGATTCCATAAACTTTTAAAATGTGTTATATTAGCAATTTCACTCACCTGCATTGGTTCGGCAAAAAATCGACATCCTGTGACTGACCACTCAACATACAAACACGATCCATTTCAATGAATACAAAACATTGGTAATTATAAATTATAACAGTTTTGCAGAAATAATTCACAAATCATAACCTCAATCGGATCGAAAAGCATTCAAATTTTCCAATTGGTTGGAAGTTTCATAAGTTATATGCCCGTATTCCGCATCAGTGTGCAGGTTGCCTAAGGTTGGCGAATGCATTTTGTAATCAAAGAGAGTAAACTGAATAGGAGGCACTAATAAGCTCTAACCAATCAGAATCGTGTAGCATTAACGCATCATAGTGACGTATTTGGACATGAGTACAGGTGGCCACGTAACATACAGAGTGGTCCAATACACATTCAAGATCAGATATGTCAACGTGAATATGTTATACCTAAATTCGTGTTAAAATGTTGAGAATTCTCATTGAGTGCTATCTACATACGCATTTTTTTCTTTAACTCGAATCCGAAGTCAAAGCGTAGCGCTTTAGAAACTTTCCGTAATACATACAATACGGCTCTGCAAAGATCGAAACATGTCTTTCAACCACAGAACTATAACATAGTTATAGTTCTGTGCTTTCTGCTGCTTTCTGCTGTTCTGTGCTTTCAACACCCTTTCTTCGATAAAAGGATTTCGAAAGATTTTTTAACATTATTTGTAACCCGTTCAGCTAAATCAATTCTATTCTCGACATACATTTTGAAAGAAGATGAACCAAACGTTATTTCGACGATTTTTTTTCAAGATACCGAATGTAACCTCACAAATCAAGGTACTTATTTACATAATTAGATGTTGATTGAAATGTATATAAGTGCACTAAGGCCTACACTCAATATTAATAGTAACAGGAATTACCAGGTGAAACCAATAAACCAAAGGACTAGGCACAGATATAAGGGGTTTCTAGTCATTGATAGAATTTGCTGAAATTTTAAAATGTTACACCTAAGGTAGGTATATTAGATTAATTTTACGCGATCACGATAGCATTTGCATTAGTTGATACAGAGTGTATTCGAAACTTTTTTTCTCGTCATGTAATAAGCGATTTTAATATAACTTGTGATGCGATTATCAAGATCATAATGCAAAACTGACATATATGAAGGAATGCCTTCATGCCACCATATTAAAAAATTCAATTCACCCTCATATAGTGGTAGTTTGTACTTGTGATTTTTCTAATAACCGCTATCCGGGGATTTCCAGCTAAGATATTCCATTGAAATGCTGTAGATTGAACAAAATTATATTTTTTGTGTCACCATGAAAAAATTCAAATCAGTCCCGTCAAAAAGGTAGTTTATACCTGCGATTTTTCGAGAAACTTTGTTGACCGAAATTTCATTGAAACGGTAGAAAATTATTGCATAAAATAAATTATTTGTACCACCATAAAAATATTCCAATCACTCCCCTCATGGGGGTATTTTATTGGTAGATTTGTGGAAGAATTTTGCTGACCAGAGTTATCCAATGAATATATTTTATTGAAACGCTGGAATATTATGGCACAAAACATATTATTCGTCTAACTATAAGGAAAATTCACATCCGCTACCTTGTAAAGATAGTTTACACTATAATAAAAATAGAATTCCAATATATCCAATTAAATGATTTTGGCAGAATCCGCATAGAAAATAAAATATATATCATAATTGACCGTTACAATTTCAATCTCATCAATATTCAAAAAATATATAAATGAAATGCAACTCAAACAAAGATGAATCTCGACGACAATAGTCACATTTATCAGGTGACTAATGCGATTTTATTCTATTAAAACATGCTTTCAACTCTTTTCAGCAGATTGTCTAGTCTGAAAAATTTTACAGTCAACAAAAATATAACTACTCTTATTCAATAATGAATTTTTTGAGAAGTTGTCAAATTACAAAAAATGTAAAGATAACCCAGGCATTGATTACCTTCATTTATTGGGAACATATTGAATGAAGATCCTACCCAAATGTGAAATTAGAAATTTTCGCCAAATGAAACAATTTATATTTCAGATCTTTGTGTTGATTGTTACAATTTTTAATATGGGAAAAACATTTTTTTAGTGGAATTTTCTGAACAAACTTTATTGATTGAGAATGGGCTAATAGTATTTCTGATTTTGTTTCTAAATCAGGATATCTACAGTGATATTTTTACGTTTTCTTTTAATGAACACCACTTGTAATGGATTATTTCTATATTACTAACAAAATCAGTTTATAATTTTTTTAGTTTTTTTTAATCTTGACCTCTTTTCATCATCAGTTCCATCGCGGATATCTACAGTGCTAATTTAAAATTAATGTATTTTATTCTGATGATAGTTCTCAACTTTACGAAAGTCTGAATGACTTCTTTTGGTATGACATTGTGTTTCCAACAGAGTCTCCTTATCAATTTTTTTGTTACCCGTTTTCCCTTTCTCAGTCCATGTCCTAAATCTTGTTGATGAAATTTTTCGAATTCCACATTGAATTTTTCAATGGTTGACTTCCAACTTTCATTTGGTTCAATTAAACCTCCATAAGAATGATGTTGTACCCAAGTGGGCAAGGAATAATCATGTTCAGTACTATATTTGTATATGTGGTCACCCAAATCTGGATATTTTTTTCTATATTTCTTCGCTATATATCCCCCAATACATTCCAAAGCATCTCCAGTAGCCTCAGGTCCATTATCAATGACAGTTGCAGGATTCATTTGTTCCTGAGACATAGAAGAGCTACTGGAAGACCCGTTTTCAGAATTATCATTTATTGTAGATGATGAATTGATTGACACATTTGCCCTATGGAACATCTGAGCCACCATATATTCATCCTGTTGTTGATCTTCTGTACAAGTGTGACTTTCAAGAAATCCTGGATTTTTACCCAAAATTATCATCCTCACTCTAGATAGAGCATCCAATGGAGAAGGATGATCATAAACTCCACCACCACTTCTCACTTGGAAAAAAAAGTTTTCTAGAGAATCCTGGTTTAGCCTATGGGTCAGGATATAACTGGCAGAAAATTTCTGGTTCATATCATCAAATAACATTTTCAAAGAATTAATGGACATGAAAGGTTTGAAGACAGTTTTTACCCATTGCTCTAATTATAAACATCTTAGTTTTAATGTCATTTAATATTTGCTTTTGTTCTTCGATGTTATTGCCATAAGCAGATTTTGTTGGAATTTTATTAATAGGAATGTAGCTCATGTAGCTGTTGAATATGTCAAACCACGTATTAACTGCCTCGATGAATTCAGATAATGCCCTTGCTTCAATTTTATTCCCAACTTCATAATGAATCAATGCAATAGCAGTAGTGTGAGAAAGCAGTTCAGCTGCTCGCCTAACATTTTGCCTTGCTGTTTTTTCACATGTCAAATGATATTTATTTATTTTAAAACAAATATTGACTTCAGAGTCAGTTAATTTCACAAGATTTTCCAATGGTGTTTTCGTTATTTTCCTTCCATCTTCCAGAACGAACCCTGTATCACTAATGTTAGAAGATGCGGAGCATCAGCAAACATGTATATATTTGATTGTTGATTAGGGTGTCTGAAATATGATTTATCAATGCCGACATTAAGTTCTTTCCATAAACCAACATTTCCACCCCCACAGTCACTAACAGATGCAACTACGGTGTAACTAATATATAATTTATTCATTACTTCCATCAGTAGGTATATCTTTTGTAATTTTTCTATCAAAATCTATGAATATAGGTTGTTTCCATTTGGAAAAGAGGCCACGCACCATAATAACCTGTATATAGTTATAAGGACCAACAATCTCATCTTCGGCATTATCAAACTCAAGAACGCTCTTCAGTTTCATCTCGTCATACTGTAATACTACACACTTTTGCATTTCAGTGAGTTCTTCGCCGGCCAGTCTCATAAAACTCAATATATCTGGTAATATCCCTTGCTTCATTCGAATCCCAAAGCCCATCTTCTGAGAGAGAACAAACTAGGCAGAGGATAAATAAGGTGACTTCTGAGGAACAAGTAGCTTTTTTTACTATAATATCGTAATGTAAAAGCAGTGGCTTCTTCTGCTGGCTTCCATTTCACACGCTTCTTTTTTTTCAACAACAGATCAATTTGATTTTCACTCAACGCTTTCTTTAATACACCTTTGATTTGTTTTCCCACAATTTGTGTTTTCAATAGTTCTACAGGAACATAAAGATTTTTCCAAAGCCTTCAATTTCTGTTGAGCTTGTCGATTTTTATCTGTTAATTTGGAAGTTTCCAATTGTAAATGCTGATTTTTATTGAAAAAGATGGAATATAGGTTTTTGTAATCTACTTTCACTTCTTCGGAAGGCTGCGATACAGTGGCAGTATCTACAATTTCATAAGAAGTACTAGGATTTTGTTCTAGGATTTTTGTGACCAGAGCTTTCCTTTCCTTCTCTTCTTTGTTAATATCTTCAAGAATGCCTTTGATAATATGTTGATTCTCTTTGTCTTCATTACATTCTAAATATGTTGGTTCTTCTCCATGATCATTCGTAATACTTGGTAAAACGCCTCTTTTTAGATTTTTTTTAGGGAAACCACCTGGAAATTAAATTCATTTAATATTTGAAGACACATGCATTAATTTTCTTTATTTTCACTGTGAATTCCAAAAACACTTTGGGTTCTCAGGTTATTTTTCTATGACTGCAACTGTGTAATGAAATTAGACATAAAAAGTTACTAGTTTTCTGTAATGCTACTCGTTTTGTTGATTATTTTTACAATACGTGTTAGGTATCCCTCAACGAGTTTCTGTTAAATATCAACTTTCTTATTTCAAATAGAACACAACCACTATCTTATGACTTCAATACATAGGGATGCATAAACATTGGGAAAAAATCATACCAATTAGTTCACTTCGCAGATTTCTTTCAAAATCAACTTTCTTGAAATGGGATGAGCAAATCCTTGATATTGATGAAGGAACCCATTGAGGGCCTTTTCCACAAAAAATAATCCACGGTTTTTATCTTTTTCACATATGGGAAACCTATGGTAGGACACATCGGAAGTTTTGTCACTTCTGTTTCCACAGGATGAAACTGAACACCAAGTGGGCATTTTGGTCTAAGGAAAATATAAGTAATTTCAAATCTCTGTTGCGAATTTTGAAATTTTGTTGTTTCAGTTTCTTAATGAAAACATAAATTCTTACCAAAAACTTTTTACTTACTAAGATTTTGATCACTCTTGTAGGTACGTTAGCAAAGTACTGATAGTAAAATGTTCAATTGTCTATTTTCAAATATATTGTTCTCTTCTACTTCGACAGAATAATCCGAAAAAAAACTATGCTCAGAAATGCAGAAGGCTCTTACAGTCACCAGACATCAGTCATAAATTCAATAGGGCATAAAGCATGAAATGAAAATATAGCCAAAACTCAAACCAACAAAACTGTAACCTGTAACTCTCAGATACCAAAGTGCGGAGTGAGCTAGTCCGCCACTGTCCAGAGAGAATGGTGGCCATGACATTACCAAGTACGTCACTATGACTCTCGAATGATCTTTCGTCTCTTTCTATTAGTGTCACCATTGTCTTATGGGGAATAAACTCTCCTACTCAGATAACGTTTACTCTCTTTGTTTTGTAATGGCCAAACAGATCCAATTCGTTGAACTATGTCAATTTGTCACCATCTATTGTGAAAAATTTGAAGTAGGACGCCAGAATCTCTACTAAAAAGTCTGAACAAAATCGAATCAGTACATACACCAGGGTTTCTAGGCATCTTACTTTCACCCAACTGAGTTCAATAACTTCGAACAATTATCTTTGACACAACAACAATATGCTGCGTGACGGTCTACTCCTGAAGAACTACCAACCTTCGATGGAAATCCGTATGACTGGCCTTTATTCATTAGTAGTTACGAAAGATCCACACAATTATGTGGATTTGACAATTACGAAAATCTGTTGAGACTGCAAAAATGTCTCAAAGGTACAGCCAAATCCATGGTATCCAGTTTCCTCACGTTACCTGAGTGTGTTCCACAAATCATTTCCACTTTGAGAATGCTCTTTGGTAGACCTGATCAAATTTTAGAAACATATATCAATGCTGTTCGTCGTCAACCGCCCCCTAAGGCTGAAAAACTGGAAACATTGGTCGAATTCGCGTTAGCAGTCAAAAATTTATGTGTCACACTGCAAGTTGCCAAATTGACAGAATATTTGAACAACCCAATGTTAATGCACGAACTAATAGATAAGCTTCCTTCACAAATGAAAGTCAATTGGGCTTTACATCGCGCAACTCTACAAACATGCGTGGATTGGAAGAATTTGCAGAATGGATGTTTAATATAGCAACCAATGTCTGCACGGCTCTACCCACATTGGTTATTACAGAACATAATCAAAAACGGCATAATGAACGACTCAATGTTCACAATTCTGAATCTTCACAAACAAATAAACAGCCAATGAGTGAAGTTTCAAAATGCAAAGTATGTAGTGAAAACTGTAGATGTGTAGCAGATTGCAAAATGTTCCAGCAATTTCCAATAACAGATAAATGGAAAGTCATTAGAGACCACAAACTATGTAGATTATGTCTAAAAAGACATCGATTTCCCTGCAAATATCCTGTCAAATGTGACAGGAATCAATGTCAGCGGAAACATCATCCACTCCTCCATAAAGATTACGAACCTACCCAACAAAATGCCGTTGCCAATGAAACTAACTCCGAAATCAATAATCATCATCAAATATCTCTACAGAGTGTTCGATTCCGAATAGTACCAGTCATATTGAAGAACGGCAATAAAGAGGTTTCAACATATGCATTTTTGGATGAAGGGTCTTCAATTACGATGGTGGATGAAAGTATCGCAGAAGAGCTCAATCTACAGGGGGAAGTCAAACCATTGTGCCTGAAATGGACCGGTGAACATCAGCGTTTGGAAAATAGTTCTCAGAAAGTTATAATTTCAATAGTTGGTGACTTTCCAGGCGCTAAGCAATTTGATTATCGTCCAGCACGAACAGTTAATTATCTCAGTCTCCCACAACAATCTGTTGAAATGTCAAAACTCGTTGGAGAATATCCCTATCTGAAAAAGTTACCCATTCAATCATATAAAGATGCCAAACCCCAAATACTCATAGGTTTGGACAACTGGGACTTAGCCTTACCACTCCGTGTCAGAGAAGGAAATGAAGGTCAACCTATTGCTGCTAATTGTAGACTGGGATGGACAATATTTGCACTGTTACCATCGCGTCTGCAATCATGTGAGTCTTATAATTATCATGTATGTGAATGTACAGACTCCACAATGACTGACGAAAGGCCCCACGAAGCAGTAAAGCAATATTTCTCAGTTGAAAGTCTGGGTGTCAAAGCATCAAATACCATTTTGTCAAAAGAGCTAAGAAGAGCAGACTATATTATGCAGTCTACAATGAAGCAGGAGGAAAATAACTACAGAATTGGTTTGATTTGGAAGTATGATAATTTAAAATTGCCTGGCAGTAGTAATATGGCTCTCCAAAGAATGGAGTGTATAGAAAAATGAATCAAAAGAAATCCAGAGTTAGGTATGAAAATGATTTCACAACTGAAAGATTATATTGAAAAAAGGGTATATCCGGAAACTCACTCATAAAGAACGTTCGCCTCCATACGAAAGAGTTTGGTACCTCCCTATATTCCCTGTATTCAATCCAAATAAACCTGGAAAGTTCAGAATTGTTTGGGATGCAGCTAGCTTCCGTAGAAGGAATTTCTCTGAACTCCATGCTCTTTAAAGGGTGATGATCAGCTTTCTTCTCTACTTGGTGTTCTACTTCGTTTTCGAGAGAAACACATTGGATTCAGCGCGGACATAAAAGAGATGTTCTTAAGAGTTGGAATAAAAGCTGAGGATAATCATGCGCAACGCTTCCTTTGGCGAGATGGTAATCCTGACAAACCTCTGGATACATACGTTATGAAAGTAATGACTTTTGGTGCAACGTGCTCACCCAGTTGTGCACAGTATGTAAAAAATACTAATGCAAGAAAGTTTTCGTTACAGTATCCAAGAGCTGTCGAATCCATCATAAGAAACTATTATGTGGATGATCTACTAGATTCTGCAGATACTGAGGAGGAAGCCATAGAAATTGCGAAACAAGTTGTTTTCATCCATTCGAAGGCTAATTTCGAAATAAGAAATTGGCGTTCAAATTCACCAAAACTCATGCAGATAATGAACCAAACCTCTGAAAATCCAATAGAAATTAACATGAATATGCATTCCGAAGAAAATACTGAAAAGGTTCTTGGTATGTGGTGGAATTTGAGTGAAGATTTTATTATATTTTCATTAAGATATAACAAAGGAAACAAAGAAGTCCTAGAGGGCAAGAGGAAACCGACGAAACGTGAAATACTACGAATATATGATCCCTTGGGGCTCATAACGAATTATTTAGTGTATCTCAAGATCCTTCTGCAAGATATATGGAGAAGTAAGATTACTTGGGATCAACCAATATCTAATGAGCAATTTGATAAGTGGCTCCTTTGGTTGAAACATCTCCCTGATATAGAAAAACTAAGCATTCCAAGATGTTATTTGAATAATATTTCAAACTGGGAAACCTCTGAGGTACAACTCCACATTTTCGTAGACGCCAGTGAAAATGCAAGTGCCGTAGTAGAATCTCTAATGAAGAATCAACTGTAGAATGCGTACTTGTTGGTGCAAAAACACACGTAGCACCCATCAAGCTCCAGACAATGCCTCGTCTTGATCTAGATGGCGCTTTGATGGGAGCAAGATTTGCAAAAAATATAAAACAGCATCTATCAATCAAAATTCACAATACCATTTATTGGTCCGACTCCCAAATTGTTTTGAACTGGTTACGTTCTGAAGAGCCCAGGAAGCTAAGCAAATATGTTGCCTACAGAGTGGCCGAAATTCAGGATATTTCCATGATTTCCAGTTGGCGTTATGTACCCACCAAGCTCAATGTTGCTGATGAAGCAACCAAATGGAGTAAACGATCTTCTTTGAAAGCAACTGATAGGTGGTTCATAGGACCGGAGTTTCTGTATAAAGAGGAGCAGCTGTGGCCAACGGAAGATCCTCCTAAAAAACAAGTTTCTGAAAATTGCGAGCATCCATGAAACGTGCGAGCCTCTTCTAAAGATGGCAAACTTCAGTCGGTATAATAAATTAATACGAACAATGGGTTATGTTCATAAATTGCTCTCAAGAAAAGTCAGGGATAGATATTGGGCACATTATCTTAGAGGAACGTAGACTTGGTGAAAATACTTGATACAAATCGTTCAGAAATAATTTTATCCAGAGGAGATAAAAATATTGAAGAATTTGTCTACCACCAAACTACAACCTACAGTTAGTCCCAAAGCAACATCTATAAATGTTCACCTTATCTAGATGAGCATGGATTCTTCGTGTCCGAGGACGATTAGATGTTGCTGACTTTATTGGAACTGACACCAAACGACCAATAATTTTACCCCGAGAAAGTCATCTCACCTCATTGATCGTTGAAAGTATCACCACGACTTTCAACACAAAATCATAAAGTATTGTTGATGAAATAAGACAAAAATACTTCATTCCCAAACTAAGAAGAATTTTGAATAAAATTCGAAAAAATTGTCAGACGTGTAATATCAAATCTGCAACACCTGATGTACCTGAAATGCCACCTTTGCCTGAATGTCGACTAGCTACCTTCATTTCACCGTTTACTCATACTGGCGTCGACTATTTTGGTCCAATGAATGTGATGGTTGGAAGAAGAGTCGAAAAACGCTGGGGAGCCTTATTCACGTGCCTAACCACTAGAGCAGTACATTTGGAACTGGCTCATAAACTGGACTATGATGACTGTATCCTCTGTTTTTCGAATTTTATGAATAGAAAGAAGACCTAGACATAATATATTGTGATCGGGGAACTAACTTGTAGCAACAGAACGTGTTCTACGTGAAGAACTCCAGAATTTCGATATTAAACAAATCGCTGATTCATTTGTGGGTCCTGAGCTATCATTTCATTTCAACCCACCATTATCACCTCATATGGGAAGCTCCTGGGAACGTTTAGTTGAAGCAGTTAAAATTGCGCTTTATGACGCTTTGCCATCCAGAACTCCCACAGATCCTTTGCTGAGGAGTTGTTTAATTTCTGCGGAAAACATTGTGAACTCTAGGCCGTTGACATATCTTCCGCTAGATTCTGAGGAATCAGAGGCATTAACTCCGAATCACTTTTTAGTTGGTTGCTCTAATGGTGATAAAACTATGGCAAAGCTGGATAATGATGCAAAGGTTTTAAAATGTCAACTATTTATATCGTGAGCAGTTTGCGAATAAATGTTGGCGTCGATTTGTTGCTGAATATATTCCAGAACTCTTACTGCGTTCAAAATGGCATAAGCAAGTCCGTCCATTGAAGAAGGATATAATTCTATGTGATAAAGACTCCCACGATGCATTGGCCGAAAGGAAGAATTATCGAAGTGACGAAAGCCCGTGATGGTCAAGTGAGAAGAGCCGAAGTACAAATAATCAATGGTATCTTCGAGAGACCTGTGACTAAACTTGCTTTATTGACTGTTGATAAACCTAAGGATGGTACAGCACTTCGTTCTGTTCAACGCTGTACCGGGCGGGAGTGTTAGAATCATTAATTTATTTAGAGATTGCATTTTATTCGGCACCCTATAAATGGAAACAAAATTTAATCCAAAAGTCAAATTGTACAAAAATATTGTCAAAGAGGAACTATTTCTGTCATAGAAAATAACATCATTTCAAGAGATTTGCTTAAAACTATAGAGGCAATCTAAGTTATTGAAGTTTTGTTAATTATTGTGTTGTAATTTTATATATTTTCAGGAATTTGAGTATTTCAATAAACTACCAATTAAATACTAGTCAAACTAGTGAAACACAAGGTTTATTATTGCATCTACAAGTTGGTCTCTGAAACTGTATTTAGGCATCACATAATCTCAACACGTATCTTTTAAACTTATCAGAACATCCATATATTTAATTTCTTCAATTTTGGTAATGTATTTCACAATGTGGTAAACATTTTTGAGGGAGCCCCAAATAAAATTACTCTTCTTTTCTATAAGTGCAATAGATATATAAGTGCAATAGATATATCTATAAGCGCCAGCGCTTATAAGCGCTGGCGCTGCTGATCCTTCGATATTTTCACAATCAGGATCGGATAAAGACTGACTAGGAATATACTCAGAATTTTTTTTGGTGGTGTTATTTTGGTGAATCGGATAATGTACTAGCTTGGCTACTGCTAGAAGAAGAACTATTCGAAACTCTTGAGTAAATATTTCCCATGGATGTAATGTCACTCCAACACAGTTTTACTAGCTGAAGGAGTGATGTTTCATTTGGTTTGGGTTTCTCCATCGTTGGTAGGTCTGTACTTATGATGAAACATTGTCAGACCAATGTCGTTTCAGGTTGATATGTGGACAGAAATCTTTCTTGAACATATATTTGGATCCCGTTGTTCTAGCATATTCCCAATTCATAGTATCTTCTTTCAGCTGGAACCAAAGAACAATATGTTTATAGGACTGGATATAAAATACAGTACTGATCGATGATATGGCAAACTTGCATTAAGTGAAATTAAAGATCGTTCCTTGATGTACTCACCTGGAAATGTTCTGCACAAAAGCATATTCAATTCAATTCAATTTTATTCTCGCTCAATAAGGTACATAGAATTAACAATGAGATTCACAATTTCATTTCATGATGAAAATTTCAGATCCGGCGCAGTAGCCTAGGCAGGATTGCCTGTTTGCCATGCGTGCAGTCTGAAAGTTTTCAAATAAATATGTACATGATCATTATACTAGGTAGATTGTAATACATATGTGATATTATATTATGTTTCATTACTTTCGTGTCTTACGTGGGGGTTATATACCGGGGACTAGATAACAAAATGGTGGTGGAATATTTGTTTTTGAGTACGTTTAGGTTGATATTGAATTTAGAATATCGTAAAATTTTTGTGGGAAGTTTATAATATATGATTTTGTTTCTGTTTTATACTTTTTCTGGTTAGATATTTGTTTTATGTCGGGTGGGAGCGCGTTGAAAAATTTAGGACCAAAAAAAAAAAGAATGTTCTTTGTGTTAATGTTTTTTTAAACTGTTGCATGTCGACATTCATGCTCGAAGTGGATCTGGTTATTCGAGTTTTATTCTGTGTGTGTTTGTCTTGGTTTTTATACATTTTTTTCAAACATTGGTGAGCATAGAGTAGTTTTAAGTTGAGAACGTTGGATTCTAGGTATAGTGTTTCAGTAGAAAAACGCCTGTTCTTTTTTAGGATAATTTTTAGCAGTGTATTTTGTGTTGTTTGTAGTATGGAAATTTTGTTCTTGAAGGCTGCGCCCATACGTGATGCAGTAGGATAGAATGGATTAAACATGGAGTTGTAGAGCAGGTATGAGATTATTTTTTGGATAGAATATCCCTTAAGTTATAGAAGATGTGTATTAGTGTTCTAAGGCGTTTGTTTACATACGTAATATGGCGGACCATCGTATGTGTTGGTCGATGACTACGCCTAGATATTTTACAGAGGAAACTTTTTTCTATAGATGGCAAGCACTAAGTTCTTGTGACAGTTAGATCATTTTATTATAGATTTGGTTGATTAACGATCGTTGTGTGAACCTTAATTTGTTTTTCAATTTTCCCAGGGTGATATTTGAATTTAACCAGTATGTATCTTTTGTAGGTTTATCTCGGCGATATTCTCAACCTCCCCCCAAATTCTCTCCGTGAATACTAATGCTGTATCGTCAGCATAGCAGATGAGTGACCTTCAAAACCAACATTTTCTAATTATTTATGTATACAAGGAAGAGGATTGGACCAGCACTGTTCCTTAGGGTACTAATTTTACCATTGATTCATCGCTGACTTCATTTCCAATTTTCTCTCTGCAATCTATTCGTTAGGTAGTTTGACAAGGTAAAGAGGAGTCCGAACTCCATAATGGCATAGCTTGTTGAGTAAAAATTTTGTGTGATATGTGTCGAAGGCCTTGGCGAGGTCTAAAAGACTGCTAAGTTTAGATGACTCGTTCAAGGCCTTGACTGTTCTTCTAATAAATCCAAACTGCATTTTCAGTATTTGTGTTCTGGATGAAACCATATTGCCTGTCTGTAATGATCTTATGTTTATGGAAAATCCTTTAGCCTTTTTTGATACTTGCTCAAATATTTTGCTAGGTTATTAATAATCGATATTCCCCTGTAGTTTATTGGTTGATAGCGATTACCTGACTTAAAATTGGGGTAATGTTTGATTCTTTCCATTGACCGGGTTTTTTTTCCACTTGTTAAGCATAAGTTGATTATATGGGTTAACGGCGTGATATATTCGTGTATAGTTTTGATAGTTTTACTGTAATTTTATCTGGGCCTGGGAACATTTGTTTTGAGATTTGATATATGAATAATTATTTCCTGTTCTGACACGGTTCTAAGAAGATGGTGGAGTCGTTTTATCACTTTCAGGGAGGTTTTTTGTTGATTTGTTTCTGTATTTTCCCCTTTTTACAAAGTTTTATTCACGTTCACTTGTTCGACAACCGGGCACATTGCACTTTTAGACATTTTCATAGTTATTAAAATAGAAAATAATTTCCCAAATTTTTTAATACCAAATTCATGGAGAGCTTGTTCATTTGCAGCAGTTCTCTGCATATCTCGTTTCTCGTATCAGAATAGCAAGAAAAGAGCTGAAGAGAACAAACGATTGATAATTTCCCATTCCGTGGAGAAAAAGAACGAACGACCTATCAAATGAAAGTCATTAGTCCCCAATTCCATGATTAACTCATACAACGATGCAAATCAACTTTTTTTGTGAACGTGACGTCACGAACCCTTTCCGGATTTAAAAAAACCCATCAGAAAAAAAATTAAAAATCCCAATGATATTAGCACATATACTTTCTAATTACAGTGTTTTTTCATGGTGCATAAAAAAGGGCCATTTACCATTATCAATTATAAATTCATTTACGACAATTTTACAGGCCTGTTAGATTTAGAAGTGAATACTTTTGGTCATTTTAAAGTTTGTTTGTTTATTGTAAGCTTTAATTCAGTTTCACTCCTATTTAAATATAAAATCTTGATACACTTCTGCACAGCTTATTGACGATAATATTATTCAGGTGACAATATAATCTGACAATTTCATATGATGAAAATTCAAGATAGCGGCACTCAAATGGTAGACTAGTATTGTGATTTATAGTTCGATGGGGGATTCCCTGGAAGGATTATAAATTATGTGTCGAAATTTCATTAAAATTCAGCATTTCAAGAATATGGACGACTATAGAATGATGACGACTTTTTTTATTCATTCTATCAAAATTAATATTTAGGGGTTTAGTATTTTCCGTGAAATTCCACCAATATAAGATGGCGGTGAAGTTTTACGATTTACGGTCATATTATATGCAGTTTTTGACAAAATTAAACGAGTTAAGAATGCGAACAAGGTTTGTGATTTTTACCTAGATTTTGTTCATTTTTGGTAATAAGTACGGTGTTTTTGTGGTTGGAATTCATAAGTTTTTTCTCAAACATTGAACATGTCAAGAAAGTGGATACATTTTTGATTTATGGTTGAAATGTAGTGATTGTTAATTTGTATGCAAAATTTTACAATTTGAGAGGGCGCACAAGTTATGTGATTTATGGTCAGAATCTATTCAAAATTGGTTTTTGGGATCGGATATGTTTTTTATCAGAAAGCTTGGTATTCCACCACGTAAACTGTCGAGTAAGCGTGTTGGCTATCATTCGAAGACACGAATTTATATATATTTTCGAAAACTCTGAACGGTATGCATAAAAAATATATATAAAATCAGATCAAGCTTTCACTAGAATACACTTGAAAGTTGAATATATATTTTTTGTATATGTGTGATTTCAGTTTATATAATCTCATATCAGTGAGTCTCATTAGCTGTTTTAATGAAAAATCATATCCGTTTATTTTTTATATTGTGAATGAGAATAGTTCTAATAGTTGTTTACTATGGTTTTACAGAACGTTTCTGGATAATGATGACGGGTGTGAAGTTAGCCACATCCACAAGTACCTACACTGAAAAACAAAAACGATTATTTTATTTTTTCCTTTCCTGTTTTTCCACATAGATTTTTATTTAGTTAGGGGCCTGAATATACTGAGATTATCAGTTTCAACTGAAAGTGAGAAATTTCCATCAGACTGATGAATAAGTTCGATTTGAGGATGTGGAATGGTGGGGAAGTTATTTTAAATAATTCACAGACGCCGCAAAAGGCTTTGTTCAGCTCTGCTTCCCATGTTATTGTTATAAGTGTTTTCTTCACTATTGATACGGCGCCAGAATTTGCCATGCCGCCAAAGTACAGTGGTTTACTTCATCACTGATGAGGTGCCAGAATTTGCCAGGCCGTCAAGAGGGTGGGGGGGAAATGATATATTTTGAAATTCAGAGACCACAAATGGTTTGGTACACCTTTGTGCTGGTAATATATTATTGATCTTTTCTTCAATACTGAAGAGTCACGAGAATTTGCCAGGCCGTCAAAGGGGGTAAAAACGGGGTGATATATTTTGAAAATTCACGGAGGCCACAAATGGCTTTGTTAATCTTTCTGCTTGTAATATGTAATTGTGATCAGTCTTTCCTTCGTCTCTGATGGGTGCTAAAGTTTTCCAGGCCGTCAAATGGGATGAAAACGAGGGTTGATATAATTTGAAAATTCACAGAGGCCACAAATGGCTTTTTACATCTTTCTGCTTGTAATATGTTATTGATATCGGTGTTTCTGTCATCACTGATGGATGCAAATTTCCAGGCCGTCAAGGGAGGGGGTGATATATTTTGAAATTCACAGAGCCACAAATGGTTTGATACACCTTTGTGCTTGTAATATGTTATTGATATTGGTCTTTTCTTCATAACTAATGAGTCACGAGAATTTGCCAGGCCGTCAAAGGGAGTGAAAACGGGGGTTGATATATTTTGAAAATTGTAAATTTTTCTGCTTATGATTGTTATCGGTCTTTCCTTCGTCTCTGATGGGATGCTGGAGTTTGCCAGGCCGTCAAAGGGGGTGAAAATGGGGGTTCATATATTTTCACACAGAGACCACAAATGGCTTTGTAGACCTTTGTGTTTGTAATATGTTATTCATATTGGTCTTCTCTTGATCACTGATGAGACGCTAGAATTTGCCAGGCCGTCAAAGGAGTGAAAACTGTGGTTGATCAATTTTGAAAATTCACAGAGGCAACAAATGGCTTTGTACACCTTTCTACTTATGATATGTTATCGTTATCGGTCTTTCCCTCGTCACTGATAAGATGCCAGAATTTGCTTGTCTGGCAAACTATAACGTGGTGCCAGTATAGAACTCCAATTATGTGGAAAACGTTGTAGAAAGCCATTTGTGGCGTCTGTGTATTTTCAAATTATATCAACCCCCAAATCACCCACTTTGACGGCCTGGAAAATTCTGGCGTCATATTGAAGATGAGGAGAAGACCAATAGCAATAACATATTGCAAGCACAACGGTGTACAAAGCCCATTATGGCCTCTGGATATTCAAATTATATCAACCCCCATTTTAACCCCTTTTGACAGCGTGACAAATTCTGGCGTTATTACAATAACATATGAGAGGCCGAAAGGTGTACAAAGCCATTTGTGGAGCCTATTTTTTTTTAAATAATCCCACCACCATTCCACTTCTTCAAATCGAACTTATTCATCAAGCTGATCAAGTTTTCTCACTTTCAGTTGAAACTGGAAATCTTAGTATATTCACACCCCTACGGAAGAGGAGAAAATCAAATATTCAAGATTTTATTTTTCTCAGTGTACTTGTGGATGTGGCTAACTTCACACCCGTATAATGATGAGGATTGATATCAAAAGTTTATCTTTTTTATTGCGGTATTATCTACCCTCTATTCATTTCATAGCTCTCAACAACCCATTTTTTTAACTAGATGACATTTTACCAAGTAATGAGGACGCGTGCTATGAAGCAGCAGACGAGGACAATTCCAGCATCCTATATGACACCGATAGTGAAACGGATTCTACAGCAAAAAATAAATTATCTATTGAGGTAAAAAATACCAGGCTACTTATTCCCAGCGATACTAGGATTAAGGATAAATTAAAAGCATTGCTTCTAACTTTTGGGATTGGCAGAAAACTCATAATTTAATTATTTCAAAAATAACTCAAACTCAAAGGGTCAACACTTTGGAGTTAAATTGACATATTATAATGGCGTCATATTCTAGCACTCAATCAGAGATGATACCAAAATATCAAACAGACTGTGAGGTGTTGGTAATCTTTTTTGGCTTATAGAATACCTGTTTCGCAAATCGAGACTTTTTATGTTTTTTTTTTCAGGATGGTGTTCAATTATCCACTGTCTATAAAGACACAAGCAACTCCCTAGGGTGTGAGAAAAAATGTTTTACTGCCTACAGTACTCCTGATGATTCCCCCAATATGAAGGAGAAAACTGACAACATTTGTAAGATTTTTGATTTCTCAGATATATCACCTGAGATAGAAATACAAAAGCAAATCGTATGTCATATTAATAAAGACTGTTGTATAGAAGAAGTCGTCCAAATGCCTTCAGATTTCCATACAGAACCACACAATACGGATCAGCTAATTAAGTATACACAAAATGCAGAAAAAAATAGAAATTGCATTATTGCTTGTGAAAATAAGGAAGCATATATGGATATCAATATGGCAACAAATGTTTCTGATAGAGAAATAGAAGCAAGTAAAGGCGAGAAACAGATGAATATTGGTATTGTGCAAAATTATGGTAATATCGATGAAATGTTGGAAAGTAATAGTGAAATTTCTGACGATAATAATAGAGACAGAGATTTTGATATTAACTCTCTAACAGAACACTCTGATACCGATACTTACGAAAGTTCTTGTGAGACTGAGCTTTCTGAATCTTCGAATATAGAACCAAGTAAAAACGATAATACTGAAAGTATTCCCACCCAGCCACTATCTGAGCGATTAAAAAATATGGTGAGGTTCATATTATTCTGTATAACCTCAGAAAATCATATTCAATTTATTAACATCTTGATTTTTACCTTCAGAAAATATGTTTTGCATTTGAGATACTTTTGAGTGTAATTTGAATGTGCTACTTCAATAGCAAAATTATTCAAAACAATAATGGAAATTTGGCAGTTAAGCTTTAAATTTTGGATACTGATCATAGCACTTGAATATCTTCAGCCATAATTTGTATATTTGCTACTGAATAATTAGTATATAGCATAGGTTAAACTAGATATTATATGCTCATGACGAAAGTCCAAACGTATATATGATATTTAATACTTTATATTGAACACATTCTAACTGACTGATGTTCAAATTTTTAAATATACTAATATAATAATTACAAAAATACTTATTTCGAAATATTTATTTGTAACGAAGCATTTTTTTAGAGCTCCGTTACTAAGCACGGCTAAAGTATATTCAACCTAACTTTGGTACGTCCCTGCCTATTTGGGGTTTCTATTAATTCTGGTCTGGCAAAATATTTCATTCCCTGTTAGAAAGTGAGGTATATACCCAAAGCTACTGGAATTCACGTCAACATCATGCATAAAACATAACAGAGTTTTTCTCTAGATTTGATAAAAAGGGTGAAAAGCTCGGTGATAGTTTTGTAAAGACGAGAAAGAAATGAAGATCGGGATGGGAAAAACCAAATCATTTTTTGTATCGGGAACAGAAATAATCCCTCAGATTTTCGGTCCAGTTTCAGTTCATCAGACAAAAAACCGCGCCTTTCTTACTGGGTTTTTTTTTGTCTAGTTTGGTCATACATTCGAGATCTATAAAAAGGCACATGAAGCTCTCATCGGGGCTTGTTCCTGTTCTCCCGTAACACTTGATCTTTGTTACTTGAATTCAGTGGTGATACGCAGTCCGGTAATCAGTAAAAGTGCATAGTGTGAAAAGCAGAGTTGAGTTCAGTAGAGGTGAGGTATCCGTAAGTGGAAATAGTAAATAAGTTGTATTGGAGTTGGGTTTCTCCGTGTGCTGAAGCACTTGAGGGTTTATTATTCCTACATTGAATATTGTTCGATTTGATTCAATTACGTTTCCGGGCGTTTACATATCATTATATATTTTTATTATTTCAGTTAATTAATTATCTGTCTGGCATTTACAGTTTATTTCTGCCAAAGTATTCTTTGTTTTGAGTTAATTCGTTGCCTGAAGTTAAATATATTTTCTGCATTATTATAATTTCTTTTATTCGAGCATTTGCCGAAACGTTTAAGTTGGTCAGAAGACTACAGAGTGAAATTTGATTTATTTTTTATTTTGGGTGGTTCAATCGAACTTTTTTTTGAAATCGATTGAGTGTTTAATTTAGGTAGTATTGACATTTTAGTCAATTGTTGGTTATTTTACGGGTAAAATATATGATTTATTTTCCAAATTGAACGGTATAAAGTAGACCATTTTAGTTTGCGTCCCCTCGGAAAACAATTTTCACATAAGCTCTGGCAAGTGTTTTTTTTTTCTTGTCAAGGAAATCTTACATAGATAGTTCTTTTAGTTGCCCGTTATAAATTATTGAGTTATGTTTTCAGTTATTTGAGTTCAGGAAAACGCCGAATGCAAACAACTGACGCGAATATTTACATCACTTAAATCAGTGAATTTAAATTTTCATTGTCTTAAGTTCGGAAAAACACCGAATTTAAGCAATTGACATATAAACCAATTACATAACAATAATTATTGTTCCCCGTTGTCCCGATTCAGGCACTAACCAAATCGGAACATCGGACGCGATAAATGCGTTGAAAAGTTTATTTGTCCTGAAAATACCTGCCGAGCAAAACAAAATTCAGAATTTCACGATTTATAGTTATATTCAGGAGGAAAAATTCATAATAGCGACTTGAAGGTGATTTGGGTAAATAAACTATTTTGATTACATCAGGGGAAATAAGGGGGTTTTATAACCCGAAAATACTGTGAAGCGTTGTCGTCTGTATCCACGCCCATTTGTTAATATTGTCTAAGCTCAAGAAATCGCCGAGCATAAACAATAGGAAAAATAGAATTCTTGTTAACGAGAACAGTCGTAGAAGAAAGGGCTATTTTAAGGAAGAGAAACAAAATATCACAGCCGGGATTATTACCAACGTGAAGCTTAGGTAATATACAAGTGACACGTAGTATTCCCAAAATTTTTTAAGGGTTAACAAGGGGGAAAACGGATGTTATGAGCCGCTTGCTCATAAACTTGAAAAATCACTTTCTGAGTCAGACGGACAACCGTGTTCAGGAAGAAACAGTTTTCTTCGCTCTCAAAGAGTAGGTCATTTTATACCCTAAATTGCCGGAAAATTACTGTTCATTTGGCCAGTTATATTTACCGTGAAGGTAAATATCCTTCCCATACTATTTGATAGATAGGATTATATAGGTAGCGGTATATGTATTACCCCATTTAAATGTGCCAGACCGTTTTCTTTTACACAAAAATATTTGTATCACGAGGATTGTTGTGCCCATTCTTATTGAATATACCAGTTAATTTAATACCTATTTTTACACACTGTGTTTACATTAAAAACAAACCTTTTCTATTTCCTATAAAGTATTGAAGTTACGCAACAGACGTAAGTGGTCAAGTTGTAGAAAAAAAGAAATTTGTAAAGAAAGAAAATCAAATAAAGACATTATTTCTGTCTGTCTCTCTCTTTGGGGAGACAAAAAAAAGCAATCGGCGTTCAGTATCCAAAATTTGTACTTAAAGCCTACAGTATTTTGTAAAGATTCAAAAAGTGTCAATATACCAGACCCTGTACGTTCCGTATCTCCATCTGTAGCTACCTAGTGCGTGGAAAACCACTATGAAATCTGGCGCCCGAGATTTGAAATAGAGAAAGGAAAGTTTTTCCTGCCTAAAATTCTGGCGTCATAAGTAACGTGATTTTCTAGGAGTTTAAGGGTTATTAAAACAAACCCTAGCGAAACACGTCACAAATTTGGCGCCCGAGCAGGGACTATTGGTAATAGGAGTATTATATAATCATCAAAATTACGGGTTATTTGGCCTAGAAATTTTCAATCACTTTCACTCTGTTTCGAGTTTATTTGGAATTTTTGCTGGATATATGAAAATCGGTAAAGTTTGAAAAGTGATTTAATTTCTGATTATATTTCAATTGAAGAACAGAGACATTATTTTTGAGTGGAAATAATTTCCTTTTTATTCCGTTCGCGAATCCAAGTGCACAGTACAATTTATTTACTCCGTACCGGGGATAAAAACCAAACGCTTTTTATCAAATATATATTCTCGTGCCCGAAATTGCGCGGAGAGAGATTGTACAAATCAGTTTTGCTGGTGTATTGGCCCGTGATAAAATTGTACACCTGTTTGAATGATAACAATTATCTTGCAATTTTGAGATAATTATTGGTATTTTTTCCGTGAATGAAATTAGATTGAATTTCGAATTTATTTTCGATATCAAGTGGAAAAGTGGAATATCCACAAAAGTTTTTTGGTATTCGAGATATCGAACATAGATTCTGAGCGTATCGGCAACGGTTTTTTTTTGTAATTTTGGAAAAAAAAATTTTTTTCTGCTCTTCAGGTATAGAAAACAATAAATTGTTTTTATTGAATACGGATTTACTGGGAGAAATATATTTTTGTTGGGTGTTATCTGGATATGATAACGATCTTTCAAAACCGCATAAATTCTTAATGAAAAATATTTCATTGATTTGAAATTTTTTTTTTAATTATTTTTCATTGATAGACTAAGGTGGTCTATATATAGAAAATTTTTGGTTTAAAATTATTTTTGAGCCCTCCTAGTGTACCCCATAATATTCGCTCCTTTCTCAAATTATATACGGAGTGTGTAGAAGTTTCGTTGTGTCTTTCAAATTATTTGAAAGGTTAAACAATATTAATAAGATAGAAGTGGTGTTGATATTTTGTTGTTTGGTTGATACCTCGCTACGGAAAATTTCAAAATGCCTGATAATGGTGATTCTTCGGATCGAGGAGAGTTGCAGGGAGCGGCTGGATTTGAAGAAGGTTTAACTGGACTTCGAGATAATCCTGCAGGGGCGAATTTCTGGAAAGGAGTTAGGCTCTGATGATTTCTTGGCTCCGCCGAAGTGAAAGCTGGATGGATATATCGGCTTAAGAAACCAGAGTTGATGGAACTGGCCTCCAGTTTACAAATTAATCGGAAGGTACCGTTATCGAATTGAGACGAAGACTCATTTGGCACCTAGTAGAGTTGCCTAAAGCTCGGGGAACCAGTACCAGCCTAACGAAGGAACTGGGACGTATTTTCATTCTATGAACCGACAAAATACCGGAGCTGTGCCGAGGAGGGTTTCAACTATTACCGTCACATCAAACAAACATTCCGAACCCATGGAGGAGTTTGGGAATGATACCACCTACACCCGAAGAAGCCCACCAACTTTTCAAGGGATGGGGTTACGAGGAATGACCAGCACAAGTTCGGTGAACACACATACGACGACGATGTCTGGAGTACGCAGTACCATGACACCCTGTGTGGCACCTGGTTTGCCGGCCCCCAGTTCAATTCCAACGAGTGTTTCCGCACCCCTGGGAAGACACTTACCAACCCCTCCGCCTTGCGTACCGTCAGGAGTCGCTGTGGGCCACCCTGGATATCCCATAGTGTTAAAAACACATCGATGGAATGTTAAGTTCAATGGCCAAGAGGAGGCGGCAGCGTTCTTAGAACGGTTAGAAGAAATTTCGGAAACGAAAAATATCCCGAAACATCGATTGTTGACGGCTCTCCCAGAATTATTATATGGAAAGGCACTGTTGTGGTACCGCAGCAACAAATGTTTCTGGAATAATTGGGAAACCTTCAAGGAAACGTTTCGTATGGCGTTCTATCCTGTACATTATCAGGAAGATCTGGAATTGGAAATTAGCCGTCGAATACAAGGATGTTCTGAGTCTGCTATTGATTATATCATTGACCTACAAACTCTAATACGTCGATATGGAGGATTAACTGCGGAACAAGAAACCCTTCGGCTTTATAAAAATTTATTGCCGGAGTTTCGGCAATATATACGAAGGAGTGACTTCTGTGACACACCTTCATTGGTGTCCAAGATTATGGAGTTGAAAATTTACGAGAGGAGATAAGACAGAGTGAACGCCCTCAACCCGTTTCGAGACATTCAATCTCGTATAACAGGAACGCACCCTTCGGCTTTATAAAAATTTATTGCCGGAGTTTCGGCAATATATACGAAGGAATCAGTCTCTTCTAACCGTAACATGACACCAACAATAAACACACAAAATGTTCCGTCATCCCCTAGAGGTCCGTCTAGACACCCTCCATTAGAGCATGGAGAACAATCTCCTGGAGTACCACGAAACAGAACATCCATCTCGGGATGTTGGAGGTGTGGCGAATTGGGACATTGGCAGAATGAATGTCGTAACCGGCAGCGACTGTTCTGCTCTCGATGCGGAAGAAACGGAATAATGTCCCGACATTGCCCTTGCGAGAATTCGTTAAGGAATCGCCCAGAAGCAAGTACTGCACGAGTCCAGACATTAAATATCCAGGAAAAGGCTGTGATCCCAAAATCTACTGATAACCGGCCATTTGTTATCATTACTATTGGAGAATCGCGCTTTATGCGTTGCTAAAACACCGGCGCTACCAGATCCTTTGCTAGTGAGGCAGTAGGAAATTGCTGCATTCATCTTGGTTTGGAACCAAGTAGGCAGACCGGGACGCAGCCCCGTCAAGCGGATGGGACGTTCTGCACCATCACTCAAGCGTTTTCGCCCCAGATGACTGTAGGACAGGAAACTTTAGTACATGAGTTGATGATACTTCCGCACCTGACCGTGGATATTATCTTGGGTATGGATATTTTGAGTAACAAGTTCCAAATTGACTTAGCCAGTAATACAGTATTTCTCAATGGGAGAGATGTATCGTCCAAGGAAACCCAGCCCGTTATGTATTTGCACGTTCCCGAAGAAATAGTGGAATATATATCATCTGAATCCTTCTCCAGAAATGAGCGAAGGGATACCACATACGTTTATACTGCTAAGCCCGCCGCCCATAGAGGAAACCGTTGCCGGGAGTCCAGAAGGAGGACCAGCCCAGGAAACAGATTTCGAGACCATGTAATCAGTAATCTCGTTCTTCTCAATAAGGAAGACGTGACTGTCAAGGCAGACCAGCCGTGTATGTCTTCGCATAGGCCTGCCGTAATACCCAAATACGTACCGTGCGGAACTGTCTTTAAAAAGGAACCAAAGGATTCCTCCACATATGAAAATGGGGGGACTAATAAATTTCATGTCGCTAAATTATCCTTGTTTCAGGAAAAGCCAGGTTCAGCCCGAGATATGCCACGTCATATCCCTCTAGATTCCGTTAGCCGTATGCACAGCCATAGTCATGAGACCAGGATGGAAGATCGTACCGACTTGAGACACAAATTGGCGACTCAAGTCAAAGAAGCGACGAAAATGGTCAATCATAGTACCCAGACATCCGAAGATCCATTCGAGAAGAATAATTATTTCCACTGGAAGGAAATCGACAGCCAGAAGGTTGGGGTACCGATGGATTGCATCAACGAACTGACACTCGACATGCTACGGCCAGCTGCTGCCAAACATCTCCCAGTCTCTCTGATGCCCGAGTATACGACGAGTGAGGAACAGTATACCGGCCACCACACTACCCCAGATGACACCCCCGGCAGTCATGGATGACTGTCCACGCTATCTGTTGGTAGACAAGGACCTCTGCTGGCGATGCGGACACCCTGGTCACCAGCGACAATCCTATCGCAAACCTTGGAACATATTCTGCTCCCGCTGTGGACGATGTGGAGTTCGCTCAGCGGACTGTTCCTGTGGTCAATGCCCTGGCTCAGGGAATAATAAGTCTCTTCGACGTCGAGGCCCCAGAAGGATGTTCCTACCACCCCTACTGGACCTAGTCGTTACAGGCAAGGTTGCCCGTAACTGCAGTGGTTACTAGACTAGTAACTTATCCAAGTCAACCAGTGAAAAGTGTTTCACCAATGGAACTGTAGTGGTGTAAGACATTTATTTAGAATTAGTGATGGACTAAACACTGATTCTGCAGTGTTCCTCAAGGAGGAAAAAAAATGTATAACTAGGTTTAATTTTTTTTTTCCGCAAGTAGGGGGGGAATGTAACGAAGCATTTTTTTAGAGCTCCGTTACTAAGCACGGCTAAAGTATATTCAACCTAACTTTGGTACGTCCCTGCCTATTTGGGGTTTCTATTAATTCTGGTCTGGCAAAATATTTCATTCCCTGTTAGAAAGTGAGGTATATACCCAAAGCTACTGGAATTCACGTCAACATCATGCATAAAACATAACAGAGTTTTTCTCTAGATTTGATAAAAAGGGTGAAAAGCTCCGGTGATAGTTTTTGTAAAAGACGAGAAAGAAATGAAGATCGGGATGGGAAAAACCAAATCATTTTTTGTATCAGGAACGAAATAATCCCTCAGATTTTCGGTCCAGTTTCAGTTCATCAGACAAAAAACCGCGCCTTTCTTACTGGGCTTTTTTGTCTAGTTTGGTCATACATTCGAGATCTATAAAAAGGCACATGAAGCTCTCATCGGGGCTTGTTCCTGTTCTCCCGTAACACTTGATCTTTGTTACTTGAATTCAGTGGTGATACGCAGTCCGGTAATCAGTAAAAGTGCATAGTGTGAAAAGCAGAGTTGAGTTCCAGTAGAGTGAGGTATCCGTAAGTGGAAATAGTAAATAAGTTGTATTGAGTTGGTTTCTCCGTGTGCTGAAGCACTTGAGTTTATTATTCCTACATTGAATATTGTTCGATTTGATTCAATTACGTTTCCGGCGTTTACATATCATTATATATATTATTATTATTTCAGTTAATTAATTATCTGTCGTGGCATTTACAGTTTATTTCTGCCAAAGTATTCTTTGTTTGAGTTAATTCGTTGCCTGAGAAGTTAAATATATTTTCTGCATTATTATAATTTCTTTTATTCGAGCATTTGCCGAAACGTTTAAGTTGGTCAGAAGACTACAGAGTGAAATTTGATTTATTTTTATTTTTGGGTGGTTCAATCGAACTTTTTGTGAAATCGATTGAGTGTTTAATTTAGGTAGTATTGACATTTTAGTCAATTGTTGGTTATTTTACGGGTAAAATATATGATTTATTTGCCAAATTGAACAGTATAAAGTAGACCATTTTAGTTTGCGTCCCCGCGGAAAACAATTTTCACATAAGCTCTGGCAAGTGTTTTCTTTTTCTTGTCAAGGGAAATCTTACATAGATAGTTCTTTTAGTTGCCCGTTATTAAAATTATTGAGTTATGTTTTCAGTTATTTGAGTTCAGGGAAAACGCCGAATGCAAACAACTGACGCGAATATTTACATCACTTAAATCAGTGAATTTAAATTTTCTATTGTCTTAAGTTCGGGAAAAACACCGAATTTAAGCAATTGACGTATAAACCAATTACATAACAATAATTATTGTTCCCCGTTGTCCCGATTCAGGCACTAACCAAATCGGAACATCGGACGCGATAAATGCGTTGAAAAGTTTATTTGTCCCTGAAAATACCTGCCGAGCAAAACAAAATTCACGAATTTCACGATTTATAGTTATATTCAGGAGGAAAATTCATAATAGCGACTTGAGAAGGTGATTTGGGTAAATAAACTATTTTGATTACATCAGGGGAAATAAGGATTTTATAACCCGAAAATACTGTGAAGCGTTGTCGTCTGTATCCACGCCCATTTGTTAATATTGTCTAAGCTCAGGAAATCGCCGAGCATAAACAATAGGAAAAAATAGAATTCTTGTTAACGAGAACAGTCGTAGAAGAAAGGGCTATTTTAAGGAAAGAAACAAAATATCACAGCCGGGATTATTACCAACGTGAAGCTTAGGTAATATACAAGTGACACGTAGTATTCAAATTTTGTAAGGGTTAACAAGGGGAAATCGGGATGTTATGAGCCGCTTGCTCATAAACTTGAAAAATCACTTTCTGAGTCAGACAGACAACCGTGTTCAGGAAGAAACAGTTTTTCTTCGCTCTCAAGAGTAGGTCATTTTATACCCTAAATTGCCGGAAAATTACTGTTCATTTGGCCAGTTATATTTACCGTGAAGGTAAATATCCTTCCCATACTATTTGATAGATAGGATTATATAGGTAGCGGTATATGTATTACCCCATTTAAATGTGCCAGACCGTTTTCTTTTACACAAAAATATTTGTATCACGAGGATTGTTGTGCCCATTCTTATTGAATATACCAGTTAATTTAATACCTATTACACACTGTGTTTACATTAAAAACAAACCTTTCTATTTCCTATAAAGTATTGAAGTTACGCAACAGACGTAATGGTCAAGTTGTAGAAAAGAAATTTGTAAAGAAAAGAAAATCAAATAAAGACATTATTTCTGTCTGTCTCTCTCTTTGGGAGACAAAAAAGCAATCGGCGTTCAGTATCCAAAATTTGTACTTAAAGCCTACAGTATTTTGTAAAGATTCAAAAAGTGTCAATATACCAGACCCCTGGACGTTCCGTATCTCCATCTGTAGCTACCCTAGTGCGTGGAGAAAACCACTATAAAATCTGGCGCCCGAGATTTGAAATAGAGAAAGGAAAGTTTTTCCTGCCTAAAATTCTGGCGTCATAAGTAACGTGATTTTCTAGGAGTTTAAGGGTTATTAAAACAAACCCTAGCAAAACACGTCACATATTTTTAGCGAAAAAACTATCATAATAAAAAAGTACACTGCAAATTTTGCGAAGAGGATGTGAGCTCAAGGAATTTTGTCAGACATTTGTCAAGACACCACACTCATGAAAAAAAATTGAAAGATGTGTTGGATATGCCTGTGAAGTCAAAAGAAAGAAAACAAGCTCTTGATCTTTTGAAAGGTAGCACAAACTTTGAGCTTTACTTAAAAGGAACCATTCGTCCTAAGAAACAAAGAACTGAAGACAATAACATGGAATATTATCCCTGTATATATTGTAAAGTTTTATATTCCAAACGTTACCTTTACCGTCATGCCAAAATTTGTCCCATTAAGAAAAAATCTACTGGGAGCAACACAAAATCCCAACATATCGCTCTTTCACAAACAGCAGTTGCATGTGCCCTAGATACAGCAGATGTCATTTCGAAGCTCCACATAAAAGAACAGGTAAGAAATATGTTTACATGGATTTCCTGAAAATATTAAATTATTATTTCTCAATTCAAACATATCAATTCAAACATACAATTTATTCGAGTAAATATATTATTTGATTTTTCTTTTTACTGCCTTGTAGTCTAGTCGAGAAGTGAGTTTCCTGCAAAAAATCGTTCCAAGTTTTCTAAAAATATGAGTGATGGCTCATTCGACTCGGGATGCATTCTGAAAAATATGTAGTTTTTATTTTTTCCGTCGACGAAAATTTGCTATTTTTTTTAACAAAAAACAAAAAAGAAACGGCTTTAGCTATTGGTAGTAACTCAAAACTATTGATGATAGAGAAAATGAAAAAAACAGATTCTTGAAGAATAGGAAATTTTTCATGAAAAAGTTTGGACTCACGGAACTCTATCTCGATTATTCATCATTTGAATTCAACATTGAAAATAGGGCTCCGCGCGGGTGTATGGCGAGAATATAGCACCTCTCGAGAGAGCAATGCACACACATTTTTTTCATACTACTTTCAGCTGAACACTTGAAAGAATGTCATTTCGTTGGGAATATTTTTAAATAATTGAGATAGAGTTTCGGAAGTGACAGCTTTTTGAAGGGAAATTTCCTTCTCTTCAAGAATCTGTTTTTTCATTTTCTATGTCATCAATAGTTTTTGAGCTATTGCCAAAAAACTAAGGCCGTTTCGATTATTTATGCTTTTTGTTTGAAAAAACCGTTTTTGTCATAATGACATCCCGAATCGAATGAGTCATCGCTCATTTTTCTAGTAGGTTTGGAACGACTTTTCCAGGAAACTCACTTCTTGACTAGACTATTGGAGTTCAATCAATTAAAGACACTAATTTGGAATCCATATTGTTTTGTAAGGTTTTGACCTTATATACAATTAGATGAAGATGGCGAACAGATTCATAAATGAAGAAAAACGTAAAAAAATGTTGAATGAAAATATGTTAAAAAATGTATGTATTTAAATGACTGAACCCCAAGAAAGGCAAAAAAAGAAGTAGGAAAAAGAAAGTCATAAAAAAGCATCTAGAAATAATTTCATTTATATTTCCTGAAAGTATTAAAATATATGAATAAAAAGTAGACAGCCACAGTGAATCTGATACTTTCAGGTTTTCAACATGATGAGAGGAGATGAGATCTCTTTTGTAGCTAAAAAAGATCTGCTGATAGCCCATTATGGAGAATCTTATCTAAAATCTCAAAAAAGAGAAAGAAAGGAATACAGCTGTAGCAATAGAATGCGGGAGCTGGCTCGACTGTTAATTACGTATAGGACCAGTATTAATGACCAAAACGTTTCATTTAAAGATCTTCTTCATCCAGAAAAATTTGATGAAGTGGTATCGGCTACTAGAAAGCTAGCAGGATTTGATCCCATAAATAAAACGTATGAGGCACCTAGTATAGCATTACATATGGGCACTGCATTGAAAATAATTTCTGATGAGTTGATTCATTTAATTGTGAAACATTCTCCAGGTTTTTTATGCAAATCACCGGAAAAATCACTGGAATGGCGTGAAGATGTAAAAAAATTAAAAAAACTAGTAGAGACAAGATGGAATACCGAAATTTCATCGGTGGCTAATAAAGATCTTAATGAAAAACGCTGGCAAAAGCCACTTTTGGTACCACTCGTGAATGATGTAAAAATGTTCAGAGAAAAAACATTAGAGTATGCAAAAGAATGTGAAAAACAATTTCTGGACAACACTGATACAGATGAAACTTACAAACTTTTAGTATATTGTACAATGGCCTTATTAATACTTTTTAATAGACGAAGAATTGGTGATGTACAATATTTAAAAATCAATAATTATCTATCTGAGAGAAAAACCAATTTTCAGGATTTTGAGTCCACTTTATCAGAAGGGGAAAAAATGTTAACCAAACATTACAGAAGGGTATTAAATGGCGGGAAAGGATCCCGCGCAGTTGTAATTCTGGTCCCGGAACTGTTACAAGGTTTTATTGATATATTGCTAGAAAAAAGGAATAAATATATATCTTCGGAGAACAATTATGTTTTTGCTAATCCAAAAAGCAAAATCAAATGGACCCAAGGAGATGTAGCCATTAGATATCTGACCAAAAAAAATGAAACTAGATAATGCTGCAGCTATTTCCAGTAATAGGCTACGCAAACATATCGCCACCACCATGCAAATTCTGAGTATGACAAAAAATGACTGCAAGCAATTTTCCAAATTCATGGGGCACACTGAAAAAACACATGAGGCATTCTACGAGTAAGTTTTTTGTATCATGTAAATTTAACAGAAATCGAAATAGAGTTTGAGTGTTTTAAAGCGCTTTCTCAGTTAGTTATTGAAAACTTGTGAGTGTTAAGATTACGGGGACCTTATATAGTGGGATCCGAAACCACTCTTAGGGCCTTCAGAAATTTCAATATGATATACATATATATGTTTAAATTGAAAAATGGAATCTCATACAACACAAAATACTAAATGAATGAAAAAAAGGTTACAAAGGAAGTAGCTACGAGTATATATTTTATTGTGGGGCAAATGGTCTAGATGTCACAAGAATTATTTTCCAAACTAGCAGTTGTCGAATTCAATCCTCGTTGGCCTCGGTTGTAGACAATTATTTTTTTCTCAAACGTGGGGAATATTAATGTGATTTAATTCTAACTGGCACAATAAGTCACGACTGATTGGAAATTGAATTGGTGCCATTCTGCAATTAATACAGAAAACTGTCCTAGGGTGGAGCTCAGTTATACCACACTGGGTGACAAACAAGAAATATTTACAGGCCTACCATGCAGGTTGGATTTTGATACCCGAGCAATTTATTCAGAGACTGAGTGTTCATCCTCCTTCTCTGAATGTGTAACCTCTCACTTCTTAATAACATTTATACTAACCCCTATCATATTCATTTCAATTGAACCCAATTTGTAAAAGTCGTTGTTAAATTTTAGATTACCTGTAGACATTTACCAAACTGCAAAAGTAGTAAAACTTCTGATAATGATGGAGAAGGGAATTCCAACACAACATAAGGGAAAGTCTCTATCAGAAATTGAAATGGATATAAACGAATATGTTGATGACAAAAATCAAAGTAAGTTATTTGGTGGAATTTAATGTAACATTAAAAATATTAAGTATTCAGTAGGTTAGTAGGGTCTTTTTTAGGATCACCTCACACCATTGCTGAACTTGAACATACAGACATCGAACCTACCGGACCCGAAACAAGTTCCAATAAGAAAAGAGGTGGGCCCCATAATGAATATAGATCGGTCATGTTTAATATCACTTATATTTTATTTACGTCAACCATAATGTTGACAAATTTTCATTATGCCCATCATAACTATAAATACACAATTTCGATTTTTCAGAATTATACTACACTGATTCAGAAGGTTATGAGCCTTTTGCATCCAAAAAACATAAACCAGGCAAAATTAAGAAACAAGGTATGTATCTTCCAAAACGAAATTTAAATAAATTCAGTACTTTTGAAAACTTATCATACGAATTGTTTCATTCTAACTTACATACCAGTCTCAACATTTTGTATCTTGAGAAAGGATATTTCATAAATTCTTCATGACTAATTATAAAAAAGTTCATCTTTTTACATTATTTTTAACTAAGCTAATATAAACTTTTTCAAGGAATATGTAGAAGCTATCTAACAAATAGTTAAGCTACTACCTCAGCTCCTTTATTGTAGCTAATAGCTACAATCCTACTAATTTGAATACTAAATGGTTTGCAGCTCTAAAAAGTAGCTAACTATCCTAAAAATATGTTGAAGCTACTTAGTATTTTAACTACTTGTATTTTGACTAATTTGTAGTTTCTAATTACCTATTCTTCTCGATAGCTTTTTTGAAAATGGACAAAAGTGCGAATTTCCAACGAATTCTTGCGAGTCAGAATTATTTCATTAGTGTGTATTTTTTGGGAAATTCGCTGAACAGTCTGGGTATGAGTGTTAATGCAATATGATAATAATTATATATGTAAAAAATAACATTAATGTTGATTGTTGAGAGTTGAAGTTATACTTATATAAAATTCATTCAAATCCTATTACATATTGCAAACATAAAATTTTCATGCGTGGATGTGTTTATTCAACTTTCCTTTTCAGCTTGGTCTGCCGAAGAAATTTCAATAATCAAGAAGCATTTTGAAACATTTTTGCAAAAAGGACATTACCCATCTGGTTCTGATATTTTTTTTTTATTGAACTAAATAACTTCAAAAGAACGGCACCAGTAATAAAATCCAAAATACAGCATCTCATAAGCCAGAGAAAGCATTAATCTTTTTCTTTTGCAGGGTCTGCGTTTTTGTTGAATTATTTAAAATTTGTTAAACATTGAACTTTATTTTAAATTTCTCATTAAATAAGATTAAAAATTGAATAGTCCACTTTATTCCATTGCAATTAGTGTAAAAATTATAATATGATTATGGTTATTTCACTATAGTGTCCATAGGTATATATAGATAAGTATATTTTTAAATAAAATAACTAATGAAAAAATTTTTCAAACACAAGCTTGTATTAGAGCCGTGTACTGAAATGTATGAAATAAATTCAAGTTATCGCTGACAATGACTCAATTATTTTTTGTTGAATTATTTGGTTTCAAAAAGCATGTCGCGCGAATTGATCATAAAAGTAGGTACCTACCAATTAATTTGATAGGGCAGTGATTAGTTGGTGAGTAAGAAATTGTCGGAGTATTTGATTTTTACAAAGTATTCATAAAAGTAGATACAAATTAATTTCATTGGACAATGAATGGTTGGTAAGTAACAACTTGTCGAAGTATTAATTTTATTACAATTCGCGCGACAAGCTTTTTGAAACCAAATTATTCAACAAAAAATAATTAAATGATTCCCAATAGAGCATCGTTATTACAAGTTCTCTTTCCTGTAAGTTTTGAGATGAAAGAAATCATGATCTCCGACCCCAAAAACTCCTACACACCAATTTTGAATAGAATCTGACCATAATCACAAAACTCGTTCGTCATCCTGAAGTCGCCATCTTGAATTGATAGATTTTGACAGAAAATTCATAATCTCCGAACCAGAATACCCCCACATACCAGTTTTCAATGAAATATGACCATAATCAGAAATCTCGTCCTCCATTTTAAATTCAGGAATTTTGGAAAAAGTCATAATCTCCGACACCGAAAACCCCCACATACCAATTTCGAATCGGATCGGACCATAATAAAAAAACTCGCCCGCCATCTTGGAGCCGCTATCTTGAATTCATCAAAAATCCCCTCATTCCAATTTTGAATCGAATCGGACCATAATCACAAAACTCGTCCTCCATCTTGGAGCCGCCATTCCGAATTTATGAATTTTGACAAAAAATTCATAATCTCCGACCCCGAAAATTTTCACATACCAATTTTGAATTGAATCGGACCATTATTACAAATCTCCTCCCGCCATCTTGGAGCCACCATTTTGTTTTTTTCTCTAACTATAATGCATTGTCACCGGAACTATAAACATCTGCCAAATTTCTAATCAATCGGACGACTAGAAAGTTGTCAAAACTCACTTGCAAGATTTGACCCTAACGAACTAACAAGTGAAACTAAATAAAAGCTTGTAAAATAGAACATAATACCCTCCAATGAATGGCAATATCACTGGAGGTAACTAAGTGGTCGAATCTTCATTTGCATATATTACTCGGAGGGAACAACGAATTGTTTTTCAGAAGAATACATATATAAATTTTGGGTCAGAAATCGTTACCCCTCTCTTGATAAACCTATGCAGTATGTCCCCATCACCCCATATATGAAATTTTTTTGGACCTAAGTCAAACCGATACCCCGGAGATTAGTCCGCCTGAACTTTCTCCCGGAAGGAACAACGATGTGTTTATACATATATATATATATATATATATATATATATATATATATATATAAACAGTGGGAAATAACGGGGATCTTCAGTCAGCACAAGTGTTGAATTATGAAAAACTGTTTAATACGTTAGACCGAGCTTTCGTTTCAATTTTGAAACTCCTTCAGGGTCCTAAAATATGTAAATTACATAATTGGGAAAAAATACTCAAAATGAAGGAAGTACTTACAGTAATCTGAGTGGTTGATTGATGAACATTATCTTAAAAAAAACGTAAAATGAATGTAAACATCTGTCGGAATGGTGTTATAGCTTTGACGTCTCAAGTGACATTGAAATTACTACCTATGAATAATTACCTACCTTACTACCTAATTACCTACCTTACTACCTATGATTAATCGTCAGAAAAATATAAAATATGTAGTGGGTGTGTAAATTTTTATATTATATTCTTTGAAAATCATCAGTTTTAATCTATTTGTAAAAGATAACTGTAGATTTTGCTAAGATTTTCGATATCTGTTGTTTTGTTCATATTTTGATCGGATTTATTAATTTCAATCATTTCAAGAAATTATCTTTTTGAGATTTTTTTTTCTGAATGTAAAACTTGTGCGTCTTCGAATGATATTTTATATCCTGTTTCAATAGCATGTTGAGCTAATTCACATGACTTCTTGTTGAGTCTTATATCACTTCTGTGAGAGATAATACGGTTATTTAAAGTTCAAATCACAGTTATTACATGATATGCTGTGGACAACATTTGATTTCTTCAAAAAAACAGATATCGAAAATCTTAGCAAAATCTACAGTTATCTTTTACAAATGGATTAAAACTGATGATTTTCAAAGAATATAATATAAAAATCTACACACCCGCTACATATTTTATATTTTTCTGACGATTAATCATAGGTAGTTATTTCAAATCCTCAATATCACTTGAAACGTCAAAGCTATAACACCATTCCGGCAAATAATTACATATACTTCACGTTTTTTGTTAATGTTCATCAATCAAACACTCAGATTACTGTAAGTACTCCCTTCATTTCAAGTATTTTTTCTCAATTATGTAATTTACATATTTTAGGACCCTGAAGAAGTTTCAAAATTGAAACTGAAGAGTTTTTCATAATTCAACAGTTTTTCATAATTCAACACTTGTGCTGACTGAAGATCCCCGTTATTCCCCACTGTTCATATCAATTTTCAGTCGTTATATCTAAATTCATTTATATATATATATATATATATATATATATATATATATATATATATATTGTAACGAAAATAAACTTAACTTGGTTTTACTAATTTATTTCACACTTAAATTTACAACTAATTCATATTACTAACTACGCCACTGTATCGCTCGACGTTATCGGCTGCTCAGACTGCTGGGTCTGAGACTCTCTCTTGAGGGCTGCCTTTTTATCTCCGTTACAGAATTCTCGATGTTTCCAATTCTGGCGGTTGGCGAACATTATGTTCCAGTTGTTCTAATATTGACCGTTGTTTTCCGCGGCAGCGTGACTGGATTGTTCTCGAATATCTCCGGGGGTGACATCATCGTTGTCGATGGCAACGCGTGAGGCGACAGGTCCGGCCTAGGTTCGTTACATTGCCCCCTTCTTAAAGACATTTCGTCCCGAAATGTCATCCTTGGAGTGTGACGATATCTGCATGACTCCCCATATTTGCACCGTGAAGTTCGATGGAAGTAACACTCCACGGTCTTCATGACCGGTCGTGGAAAAGGGTTACAGCAAACCAAAATCTTGACGCCGCTGGATCTGAATATCGCCTCCAGCATACTTCTTATGACTCTCCAGTCCAACCCATCAATACCACAGGACAATTTTGGAATTGCTAGATCCACCAGATTCTGGTCCACCATAGTATCTCTCAGTTTGGTGAGACTCTTCCAGACATCTTCATAGGACGGTTTATCTTGGGAATGCCTCTTGGTAACTAGGTAGTAGATGTTTCTCTGGCCTTTCTTCAACTGTAGCACCCCACCAACTTCTGCGATGCCCCTGGACATTCGAAGATCCTCTGCCACACAGTGCGCTAGTGCGTAGTCAGCAGGCACTTCGAAAAGGTCTCGTGACTCCTCTCTAGTAACCCCATGTAGAACTTTCTGCCCGTTTGAATACAAGGACATAAACTTCTCGAACGTCATATCATCCTCCGGTGGCTTGAGGGTGCGAACTTGGTCATGGTTTCCAGCGTAAGGGGCCAACCTGTTGAAATGGACGACCCTTGGTTTCCCTCGGGGTGGCTTATGGATTCGGTACACAAGGTCGTTTATCCTTTTCACGATTTTATACGGGCCTTCCCACGAGTTCCGCAACTTTGGTGATAGTCCACGACGACGTTTGGGGTTGTACAGCCAAACCAGGTCATCAACCTCAAACCCTCCAGCGTCGGCCTTGATGTCATAGGTCTTCTTCATTTTATCGCTGGCACTCTGGATGTTCAACCGGACTCGTTCGTGGATGTCGTCCATTCTCTGCCGAAGTTTGATGACGTAGTCCTCTCCCGCAGTGTCCTGTCCTGGCGGTATCCCAAACTTCAGGTCACAAGGCAGTCGCAGTTCCCGGCCCATTATAATACTAGCAGGAGTTTGACCTGTTGACTCGTGTACTGCGGATCGATAGGCCATCAGGAACAAATGAAGATACTGGTCCCAGTCTCTTTGATGGTCAGAGACAACCTTGGACAAGTGGCGGTTGATCGTTCTGTTCATCCGTTCCACCATTCCATCGGACTGCGGATGTAGGGCCGTGGTTCTTGTCTTGCGGATGTTCAGCAGTAAACATATTTCTTGGAACAGGTTGGATTCGAAATTTCTGCCTTGATCCGAGTGCAGCTCCATTGGAATACCAAATCGACATATCCACTCTTTCACCAAGACGTCGGCGACGGTGATGGCTTCCTGATTGGGCAGGGCATGGCTTCCGCCCACTTACTGAAGTAGTCCATTGCCACAAGGATGTATTTATTCCCGTGGTCGGATACGGGAAACGGGCCGGCGATGTCAATGGCGATTCTCTCGAACGGGCTGCCTACGTTGTACTGACGCATCGGGGCCTTGGGTCGTATTCGAGGTCCATTGCTAGCAGCGCATACAGCGCACTTTCTGCACCAGTCCTGGACGTCAGCTTGACAATTGGTCCAGTAAAACCGTTGCCTCACTTTCTGCAGGGTCTTCGTCACTCCCAGATGTCCTCCAGCGACTCCATCATGGATTTCCCGCAGCACTTCCTCTCTTCTGTTCCTGGGAACAATTATTTGGCGTCTGTCTTCCCCACCAATGTCGGCCTCCGACACACGTTTCAGGATCCCATTGTCCAGAATAAGAGAGTTCCATTGTGCCCAATAGGACTTAACAGCCGGCGAGTAACCTGCGACTTCCTGCCATGATGGTCTTTGATTGCCCTTCTTCCAGCTGACGACTAAGCCAAGGTCGGGGTCTTTCTCTTGGTCTTTCTGGATCTTGCTGTCATTCCAGTTGTCATCCATTGCCGCGGTTCTACAAAGTGTTGCTTCTTTCTCTTCTGCTCGTCGGCAATGTGAGCAATCATCTGGACATGGTCTTCGCGACAAGGCATCATTCTTATGGCTAGTTCCGGCTCGATATTCGATCTCGAAATCGAATTCTTGGAGTCTCTCGATCCAACGTGCTACTTGACCCTCAGGATTTTTGAACTGTAAGAGCCATTTGAGAGCTGCATGGTCAGTTCTCAACAGGAATCTTCTTCCATACACGTACTTGTAGAAGTGCTCCGCTCCCTTTACAACAGCTAACAGCTCTCGCCTGGTGACACAGTAATTGCGCTCTGGTTTGCTAAGCGTCTTGCTGAAATAACCAATGACCTTCTCCTGTCCCTCCTGGATCTGAGATAGGACAGCTCCAAGTCCCACGTTGCTGGCGTCCGTATCCAAAATGAATTTCCCTTTGGGTAGGGGATAGCTCAGTACAGGTGCGTTGATCAAAGCTTCTTTCAGCTTCCTGAATGAGTCTTGACATTCTTCGGACCACTGGAACTTTGTTTGGCCCTCCGTGAGCCTGGTCAGTGGTTTAGCGATGTTGGCGAATCCCAGCACATATCGGCGATAGTATGTGCATAAACCAAGGAAACTTCGAAGTTGGTGAATGTCTTTTGGGATGGGCCAATCCTTAACAGCTTTGATCTTCTGGTCATCCACTGCTACTCCTTCCCCAGAGACAACGTGGCCGAGGTATCGTACTTCTTTTTGGAACAGATGGCATTTCTTAGGGCTCAGCTTCAATCCGGAGTTCCTTAGTCGCAGGAATACTTCCTCCGAATTTTTCACGTGGTCCTCGAACGATCTGCCGACCACAATTATGTCGTCGAGATACACTAGACACGTGTTCCATGAGAGTCCCTTCAGTACTGTCTCCATCAATCTTTCGAATGTGGCGGGAGCATTACAGAGCCCGAATGGCATAACGGTGAACTGCCACAATCCTGAGCCGATGGTAAGAGCAGTCTTTTCTCGATCTTCCTGAGCCAGTTCTATTTGCCAGTATCCACTCTTCAGATCAAGGGTCGAGAAAATCGTGGAACCAGCCAACGTGTCTAGGGTGTCATCTATTCTCGGGAGAGGGTAACTGTCCTTCTTCGTGACATTATTAAGTTGGCGATAGTCTACACAAAAGCGTGTCGAACCATCCTTTTTCTTCACCAGTACGACTGGAGAGGACCAGGGACTGTCAGATGGTTCGATAACTCCTTCTTTTCCCATATCGCTGACTATTTTGTCAGCCTCTTCCTTCTTGGCAAGAGGAAGTCTTCTTGCTGATTGCCGGATCGGTCGGCACCCCAGTATCAATCTTGTGCTGGACCACATTAGTTCGACCCTTTTCCTTGTCCGGTATCGAAGATGTCTTGGTACTTTTGACTAGATCTCTTAGTTTGGGCTGTTGAGCTGGTTTATGTCTTTGGAAGAGGTGGCAACTAATTTTTCTAGTTCTGTGGGCAAGTTGTTGGGTTGGCTAATCGTACCTCGTACACTCCGGATCACTGAGGAAACTGACGAGCAGTGCCCCAATATTGTTCCTTTCTTCAAGGTCACTGGAAAATAATTGACATTCATGACCCTTACCGGCACAAATTTGTCAGCACGCAACAAGGTCTTCCCTAGTGCAATCCCTCGTCCAATTTTCTCATCATGAAGTTTGGGCTCGAACATCACCACGTCTCCACTGCTCGCACTCCCGTCCAGGCGAGCCTCCAGAATGGTTTCAGCCCTCTCAGGTACGCTTACATCTTCAGCCAACAACACACGGATCAACTCTTCACTTCTCCCATGAAGCACCAGCTCTTCTCCGTTGACACGTAGGACGCCGTCTTTGAAATCTAATTCAAACCCTCTGGAATTCATGATGTCCATTCCGATGATTGCATCGTCTTCGATGTCCGCTACAAGTGCCTGATGTTTCACTTTAGTGCTGCCCAAAATAATTTCAATCGGTAGCTCGCCATATACAGTAGCTGGCTCCCCTGTTGCTGTGCGTAGCTTCCAAGTTGTCGGTTCAATCCGTTCCGGTGTTCTGGCAAAGGAAGGCCCGAGAATTGTCCTAGTCGCACCTGTATCTAGCAGCATGGTGCAAGGCTCGTTATTGATGAGACCGTCTACGAAAACACCTCTGTTCTGTCGTTGCAGGATAGCGACATATGCGTTGTTAACCGGGGCTTGCTGGACACAGGCCGACGATTGCCCCTTCTCGTCGACCTTCTTTGGTTTTCCTGCATCGGAGTCGATGAATGTTGGACATTCGCTACGCACATGTCCAATTTTGCCACAATTCCAGCATCTTATCTGTCTTTTCTCAGGCAACACTTCCTTCATCACTTTCCTTATGGCAGCTTCCAAATTAGCAGGCCCTGTGAGTCTTCCTCAATCATTCGGACTTTACTTTGGTTTTTGCAGGATTGTTTTGCTGCCTCAAATTCCAAAGCGCGTGCCAGTGCGTCTACGAGATGTGTTGGACGAGCTAGCGTCAACGCTTGTCTGGTTTCTTGGTCACGGAGTCCATCCAAGAATGCCTGAACCGCTAATCGCTCCATTACATTTTCCGGTGTGGCTGGATATGCGAGACGAACCAAGCGTGCAATGTCAGCTTCGAATTCTTGTAAGGATTCGCCCGATTTCCGGCAGCGATTTTTCAGTTGGGAGTGGTATACGTGTTCCAAATGGGCCTGGCCATATCGTAATTCTAGATGTTTAATCAGCTGATCATAGTCCTCCTGTTCTTGGGCGGTAAGAGTTTGTAGAATATTCGTCGTTTCTCCACGTGATACAAGTGTTAGTGCTACAGCTCTTTCCCCTGCATTCCATCCATTTGCTTTGGCCGCTGCTTCAAACTGTCGGCGGTAATTTTCCCATGGAATTTTTCCGTCGAATTGAGGCGGCTTCATGGTTAAAAGCTTCCCTATTTCTGAAATGACCTTGACATCTTGTATACATCCAAGTTCAAACTCAAGTCCAGCATTGCATTTTTGTTAACCATCTCTGTGGAGGGCGCACTATCAATTCGTTTTTCCAGCTTACTGATCGTTTCCTTTATTTTGTCCATTTCTGCCTCGATTCCGTCTTTGATTTCATCGCTGATTATTTCCTTCACCTTGTCCATCTCTGCCTCGACGGTTCCTATTCTTTTTTCTAGACGATTCGCCACACCACAGAGTTCTTTTTTTAGGCCTTCTGTGTTTTCAAGGAGCTTATCTTCCAGGCTTTCTAGAAGCTTCTCTTCCAGATTTCTAGAATTTTGTTGCAGTTCTTCTTTCAAGGATTTAGTAGTTTCTTCGAGTTTATTCATTACCAAACTAATCACCTCCGGGAACTTCGAATAAAAATGTTTCGGGGTCCTCACCTTCTTGTATAAGTCCTTCTGCAAGTCTTTCCTGGAGTACTTGCTTTTTACCCGTTATTTCCAGTTCCCTTTCCTCCAATTCCTGTTTCAATTCCGCTACCTTCAAATCCGCAAGGCGCACTTTTCTTGAACACATTTTGTCTTTGACGAGGTATCAGTCTGTTTTACACGAAAAGTTTATCAGTTTGTTAAAAATTCACTTCGCGAATTCTTTTCCACGGGCCACCAGTCTATTGTCTGTTTCACGCGAACAGTGTATCAGTTTATATTCCCACGCACAATTGTCCACTTCGCGAAAACCGGGCCACTGTCTATTTTGGGTGTACAAAAAGGTCTATCAATTTATTTTTCTGACTATCCACTCCACGATTACTTGTTTATTTTCAAAATCTCGCTTCCGACACCAATTGTAACGTAAATAAACTTAACTTGGTTTTACTAATTTATTTCACACTTAAATTTACAACTAATTCATATTACTAACTACGCCACTGTATCGCTCGACGTTATCGGCTGCTCAGACTGCTGGGACTGAGACTCTCTCTTGAGGGCTGCCTTTTTATCTCCGTTACAGAATTCTCGATGTTTCCAATTCTGGCGGTTGGCGAACAGCATGTTCCAGTTGTTCTAATATTGACCGTTGTTCTCCGCGGCAGCGTGACTGGATTGTTCTCGAATATCTCCGGGGGTGACATCATCGTTGTCGATGGCAACGCGTGAGGCGACATGTCCGGCCTAGGTTCGTTACAATATATATATATATATATATATATATATATATATATATATATATATATATATATATATATATATATATATATATATATATATTGTTTAGAAGTAGGTTAAATGTTCAAAGAGTTCAAATAATAATAATGAAAAAACACATAAATAATAAATATTCGTATTTGGTAATCTGTGCTATGTTATTTTACAGTTTTCTGAAGATTCTGCCTTTTTTCTGAAACCTCATATGATATTAATCGATCCAGATCATCATCATCATTCAATCTAAATTGCCTTTCCATCGAGTCTGCAGAGGCTTGAGCTTTGGACTCAGGGCCATAGCACATACCGGCCTCAGCATGAATAGGGGGAAAATCATATTTTTTTGTTTTCAAATTTCGATGGAGTTTCCAAAGTTGATAACTTTTCTCTAAATTTCGAAGTGTTGTGCCAAATCTCCCATTCCTGAATTCTGATATGTTTTCTCTTACCTCCCTATTCAGTTCGTTAGCTCGGATTCTGTCCGCAGGAAACAGACCCCTTTTGATAAGCCCTCTTTGCTCGATTTCGCTCACAAAAAGATCTTTGATACGTCGAAAATTCATCGTGAAACTTAGGAGCCGGTTCTCTGCGGAGGAATCCTCCAAAGCATTTTTAATGGTGAGTTCGTAACGCCTAGGGCCCTCATCCAACTCAACTGGAGAATCCATTCTCTCAGGGCGCGGTAAGCTGTCTCCAGGAGTGAACTAAATCTCTCCCAATCCACTTTTGTACACAGACGATCTGTTTGGGCGGTGGATCGCCTCTAGTGATAAAATCACCGGGTTGTGATCAGAGCTCAACTCGGATAGAACGTGGATGTCCCAGTTCCAGGTGATGTTCCTGGCCAGGGCAATGTCAAGTACGTCAGGTCTGAGGTGACCAAATGCGTGTGCTCACCTGGAGCCAACACCTGGTATTCATACCTGTCACAATGTCGCCACAGTCGCCTACCATTCATGTTAGTAACACGACTCCATTGTGTGTGCTTAGCGTTCAGATCACCCATGACCAAAACAGGTTGATCTGTTTCCATCAAGAGTGTATCAAGCGCCTCAGAAAGTATTCGATTGTTCGGAGGATTGTAAGCACTGATCATACGCATGGGACCACTGCTCGTGTTAAAACAATGCCTACTGTTTCTATACCATGGGTATCATCATCGGAAATGCCATGAACATGCGGATGGCAACGTTTACCAAAATGGCAACGCCACCACCCGGTCGTCCAAGTCGATCATTTATAAGCATTTTATAGTTGGGAAATTAACAGTTTCTCCTTTAAGACGGTCTCTTGCGGAAGAACATCAATGTTGTTATCTACAGAAACTCTTGAAACTCAAGTCTATTCTGAAGAAGTCCGTTACAATTCCAACTCACTGCTTTGATGAAATTCGGAAGCTGCCTTTCACCCATCAATTGGGATTAAAATCGTGTGAAAATACTGCAGCAGCTTCAGCAAACTGTCAAACAGCGCCCCATTTGATCTTAAGTGGAAAGAATGTCTCTGGGGCTGTTAATTTGAGCTGGCTGGGCAGGGGGGTTGTCACGGGCCGCCGCTGCATATGACACCTCCGCCTGTGTCCTTCCCGAGTTTGCGAGGAAATATCTATGATTGTGATGGTCGGTGCCCGTGGGGTTCACCCTACGCCTTATTCGAGGACATCTGGGACATCCTCAAAATTCGCAGTGTGCTCCCCACTGCAGTTCGCACACGTTGCCTTTTCATTTATAGGTTTTGACAATCCTTAGTGATAGATTTTCCCCACATTTGTCGCAGGCGGAGACGGCACTGCAGTTCAGCTGACAGTGGCCGAACTTCTGACATCTGTGACACTGACCTACAGAAACCCTGGCCTCTGCGGCTCAGCTGTCACACGGACATTGGGATGTCTTTGATATTAAAATATATTTCTGCTCTTTATCAATAATAACGAGAATTAGGGGCAGAGCCTTTTTCTCCCATTTAATTTATGGAGTTGAGCCACTGACTCCGGGGCGAACCCTCTCAGTCAGCTCGGCTTTAATATCATTACATGCTTGAAACTCTGGGACGCCCCTGAATACGACCCTAAGCTTTTATCTTCAGGAAGACTATATGTATGATATGGGATTTTGATCCCTGAAAATACTAGAATTTTGCGATAGTCATCTGATGAATTTGGAAAATTTTTGATGCCGTCATAGACATTTTTTTTCCAGCTTATCGAATTAAATGTTATTTATTTTTAATAACGAATTCATTGTGGCCCCTTATTTTATCCCCTAACATGATAGGGGCACATTTTTTTTTTGTATCTTGCGTGGGTCATTTCCATTGGTTGGTTTGTCATGTTGGTTGATTCCATGTTGACGTCATCTGTCGGTGTAATTTTTGGGCATAATTTTCATCCAGAAAATTATGGAGGGTTACTTTGGCCCCTGTACAATTTTGAATTTTGTTGCTTTCGTTTTGACCCGCAAACGAAATACGCGCGGAGAGTCCGCCCCCGTTCGAGAAAATTTTCGGTGGGTGTCATTCTCCGTCATATTTGACAGTTGATCAAATCTATTAGAAATAGCAATAGTTTTATTATTTTTTACAAGCTGATGTACTAGGTATTGCTGATCTACAGCTTCTTCGCATTACTTGGAAGTTTTACAATACCTCTGGGAACTGGCAGTGGTGGATAAGGGTTTGGTTTCTGTATTTTTTGTGGCAGGACATTGTCACAGTTCCGATTCGTTTTGGCTTTCATCAGCGAACTAATTTGGTATTCTCACTAGATCTTCGCCAATTGGGCCAGCAAAGTCCCCATACTCCTAGTAGATCGGCCCTCGACAGAACCGATCCCCAAAAATTTGGGGAAAGGTCTTCAGCCTGGTTCTGGGGCTGCCTCAATATGGTGGACAGATGGGTTGTTTTCTTACACCTTTAGGTACAAGACCTTTAAAAGTTTGAAAAAATTAACTTTAGTACGCTTTTTACTTTAAGCGTTTGACCAGTGTCGTCCGTGTCAGCAGGACCGGACTCTCTCTATAAATGGTGTATCAAACTGAAAAAATTTTGAGAATAAAACAAAATTTTGGTATCAAGGGGCGAATAACAAGCGAGGTAGATAAGGAAAAAAAATTTTTTTTTTTGAAAGAACCACGTTGAAAATTTCAAAATTGGAACAAAACAAACATTTGGAAAAAAAAATCAGGCAAAAACCAAGAAAACATTAGAAAAATATGAAAACTAACAGATAAAAAAAACAAAGAAAATAAACATTACCTTTTTTTTTTGGAAATTTATAAAGGAAAGTCCCTTTTTACAAAGCAGCTGCCTTTTCCCCAAGAACGGGGAGAATCCAAACGCTGAGAAATTTTGGGACAGGAGATCCCAGGTATTTGTTAAAAACCAAAAAAGGCCACAGTGCAAATAAAACTGAACCGAAAAATTTTATAAAACTTTCTGTATATACTTGTTTCTGAATTAATTAGGTTTTTTTCCCGACTGGGAGTTTTTTCCTGAATAAAAAAATTTTATTTTCATGAATTTATTTTTTTTAAAATTTTTTTTTTAAATATTTTTTATATATAGAAAAATTTATAAAATAAAAAATAAAAATAAAAAAAAAAAAACATCGAAAAAAAAATAAATTTTCATCAAAAAAAAATTTTTTTATTAAAAATTTAACAAAAAAAAATTTTTTTTAAAAAATTTTTTTTTTTTTTTTTTATTTTAAATAGGTTAAATTTTTAAAATTCAAAAAATTAAAAATGAAAAAAACCCAAAATAATAAATTTCGTTTTGGTAATTTCTATTTTTTTTACATTTTTAAGATTCTCCTTCCAAACCCTTAAAATTTTAAATCATCCTATTTTGAAATAAACATTTTTAAAAAATTACAAAACATAACTTAAAAAAATTTTGAAAAAAAAAATTCGAATATTATTTTGGAAAAAACAGATAAAAAATTTAAAAAAATTCAAACCCCCCTGTAGATAAATTGGATCTAACAAACAAGGAGATTTTTACCAAATTGTAATTTTAAAAAAAAAAGAAAACAAAACCCCAAAAAAAATTTTACTGTTTGTATATAGAAAATTGAAAAAGTTTTTTTGTTATGAGGTTTTTTTGGGGGGAAGAAAATGAACAAAATAAAATAAAAAAAAAAAAAAACCCAATTAACCAACAAACAATTGACGCCCAACGGGCTTAAAGTAAATGGGGAATATTTTTTGTGAGCAAATTCAAAAAAAATAAGCATTAAATCAATTGGGGGAAAAAAAAAAACATTTGTTGGGAATAAAAATATTTATACGGGAAAAAAAAAAAATTGACTTTTTAATTTTTTTCATTGACATATTTGTATAATTTTGGAAAATGGATCTGGAGAGGGGAAAAAAGTTGGGTTGGAAAAAAGGTCAGAAGGTAAAAGAGGGGGGATCAGGAATAAGGAAAGTAGTAATGTGAGAGGGGGGAAAAAAAAGGAGAGAACAGAAATGGGGGTTTTTTAAAAAAAATGATGGTTTGGAGAAACCTCAGAAAAAATGAAAAAAATATGGAAGTATGAATAATAAAAAATCAGAAAAAAAAGGAAAGATTGAATAATAAAACTCAAAAAAAGGAAAGAATGAATAATTAAAACTCAAAAAAAATGGAAAAATGAATAAAGAAAACTCAAAAAATTTAAAAGAATAATAATGAAAACTCAAAAAAAAGGAAAAGAATGAATAATGAAATGAAAAATTATGAAAGATGAAAAAAGAAAATATGAAAAGGATTTAAAGAAAAAAAACAAGAATGGGAGAAAATGGGAAAAATGATGGAATGAGAGAAATAGGGGGAAAAATGGAGGAAAGAATGGAAGAAAAAATGGGGAAATTGAAGAATGAAATGAAAAGAAAATTTGAAAATGAAATAAAAGAGTTTAAAGAAAACACATCAAGTATGGAAGAACATTAAGAAAATATGGAAAGGATGGAAAACAAAATCAAACAAAATAAAAAAAATTGATACCAACAAAAGGACACAAATATAAAATGCATTACAGTAGAAAATGAAATTTTTAAAATAAAAAAAAAAGTATTTTTAATCGAAATGAGAATCAAAATTAAAAAAAAAATTTTTAAAATTTTTGAAAAAAAGATCAACTATGGAACAAAACTAGAAAATAGGATTATTAAAACCTTAAGGGGGCAAATTAACATTTGATGGGAGCATAAAAAAAATCCCATATCCTTTATAAAATAATTTAAAAACAAAACCAGACATATAAATTCTATTGAAAAACTAAAAGAGGTTATCAGGCAATATTTATTCGATCAACCCTGTATATGGTTCAATAGTCAAAAAAAAAAATTAACACTCTCAAGACTTTGGAGAATTTTTTTTAAAAAAAAATATTGGGGAAAATGCAAAAGTTAGTAGCTATTAGAGACAAATTACAATTTGGAAAATTTTAGAAAAAAAGCATAAATTATAAGTTATCAATACAAATGTTTGCAAGGGGCCCCAAAGTTTAGATCCCATCATGAAAAGGAAAAAATTGTGGGGAAAAATTTGTGGTTTTTTAAAAAAAGGGGAAATATTTGAGATCATAAATATGTTTTGTAGTAATAAAAAAAATTTTTTTTTCCATAAAAGGGGAAAATAAATAAAAAAAAAAAAAAATTTAGGCAATTATCAATTGTAGGTTTAACAAATTAAAGGTGTTAGGAAAAAAAAAAAATTATTTTTTTTTAAAAAAATTATTTCCAGAATCATGTAAATAATAAAAAAAAAAGGGGGAAAAAAAAAACTGAATAAAAAATACATCAAGGGGGAAAAAAAAACTAGAGGAAAAAAAAAAACAACAAAAAAAATTTTTAAAAATTTAAAAAAAAAAGAAAATAATAATATGGAAAAAAATAAATTATACTAAAAAACTTTAAAAATTTGAAACTATTATTGGTACAGATTAGAAAAAAAAAGAAAAAACCAAAATATTTTAAAAAAAAGGAAAAAAAATAAAAAAATTGGATAATAATAGTCTTCATTCTCTAATTGGCGATGATAGATCTATGAATATACCCAAAAATATCCAAAAGGGTTTTTTGGGGGAAAATAAAAAAATTTCCCCCACAAATACAGATATATTCCTTTTCCTTGTTTATTTAGTTCAAATTTCATCACTTCAAAAAATTTTTAAATAGTGGAAAAAAAAATTAGATTCAAACCAGAGACATTTCCCCAAAAAAGGGGGGCTTTCAATATTATCTTGTGAACAAAAAAAAACCTTTTTAATCGTTAATTTTTTTTTTAAAAACAAGTGTGGATTGTAACTTTTTGGCTTTAATTTTGATTTATTTGAGTTCGTTTTCTATTTCTCTTCAGCTGAACAGAACTTTTTCCCCAAAAAAGAACACAAAAAAATATATATACAAACGGGGGAAAATTGGGGTACCCCCTTTTCCCCAAGGGTATATCTATAAAAACTGTGTGTTTTTGTAAAAAAAAAAAATTGATATATAGGCTGTGTGAAAAAAAAAAGCCTTTTTCCCCGGGGAGCAGATGGTTTGCCGCCCTCTACCTGAGAAGTGGCGCTTTTTTCCCCTTGACGATCAAAAAAAAAAAAAAAAAGGAAAAAAAAATTGGGAAAGTCGACCAAAAAAAATTTACGAATCATATAAGACCGGGGTGGGGGGGGTTTTAAATCCCAGAATTTAAAAAATTGACCTAATATATATGGTGAAATTTTCCCCCGGAAAATGATTCGTATTTTTCCCCCTGAACCGCTAAAAAAAAAAATTTAATAGATGCCCTGATTGCAAATGTTTTTTTTTTGATCTGCATGTCATCAAAAATTTTTACTTGTTTTAAAATTTTTTTTCAATTAAATTACCCCCGGGGGTTTTCCCCAATTTTTTGGTAACACAGGCCCAAAGGGTTGAAAAAACCTTTTTTTTTTTTTCCCTTTTTTTATATTTTACCGAAACCTGCAAATGTAAGAAAACTTTTCCCGAATCCATTCTCTTAAAGGGAACCCCTTTCATGTTTTTTTGGGTAAGGAGCCCAAAATAATAATTCCAAAAATTTTAAAAAAAAAGTACTTCAATAACAAAAAAAAAATTTCATTGTATAAAAACGTCACTACATAACAATAAAAAAAATAAAATTTAAAAAGGGAAAAAGGGAAAAAAAAGACCCCAAATTAAGAAAACCCAAAAAAGAGGAAAAATATATTTCCCCTTTTGGGAAAAAAAAAAAATAAAATCTTGACGTTGAAATTTAAAAATTTTTATTTGATAATCTGGGGCGAATTTAAAAAACTGAAAATACCAAAAATTATTCCTTTTTATTTTTTTTTCCCACACTATTCGACAATAGTACGGGGGGATGCTTTTAAAAATTGTGATATGTGTAAAAAAAAATTTTTTTAGGATGGCCAAATATTTTGGGGGAAATTTTAAAAAAAAAATAGTAGGGTTTATTAAAAGGGGGGGGAGTTTTTTAAAAACTTTTCAATTTTTTTTTTAACTTTTTTTCTTGTACGTATGTATGTTTTTTTTTAGTTCAAATATTGCAATTGACCCACTTCTATTTGTAAAATTTAAATTTTGGGAAAATTTTGCGGGTGTTCAAAATTTCCCGGGGGAAATACATTTAAAATTTTTTTTCTAAAAAAAAAGAACAAAATGGCGACCCAATATCCCCGGAAAAAAATTTTTTGGGTTAGGGTTTTGATTCTATTAAAATTGGTACATACGGGGTTTTTTCCCCACGGAAATCACGAATTTTTTTCCAAAAAATTTATGAATTGGGAAAAAAAAAGGGGGCCCCCCAATATGGTGACGACTTTTTTGGTTATATAAAAAGGGTTTTTGGGGGGGCGAGGATCATGTTTTTTTTAATTCCCGAATTCAAGAATCCCTTTTTTTTATATTTTGAGTCATTTTTTTAAAAGGGTTTCTCACAGAATAACCTAGGTCAAAAAATTTGGGGAAAAAATTTTTTTTCGTTTTAGACTTTTTTTATAAAACCCTTTTTTTTTTTTTCCTTTTTTTTTTTTACCTTTTAAAAAAAAACTTTTTTTGATTTTTTTTTTTCTTTTCTTTTTGGGGGTACAAAAAATTTTTAAAATTTATGGGGTACTGGCGGGGGGGGGGTTTTTTCCCCCTACCTTTTTTTAATAAAAAGGTATATACACATCTTTGGTGACCAATAAGCCCTTTTTTTTTCTAAATTATATGGTAGAAGTATGACCAAGAATGCGGATTGTAAAAAAAAAAAAAAGGAAAAAAACCCCCCACGCCCCCGCTTTTTGGGTTTTAGGACCTCCCTTTTTTCCTTTGAAAAATTTTTTAAAAAACATTTGAATAAAAAATATCTTTTTTTTTCAAATTCACCATTTTTTTTATTCGGGTTTTCATCAAAAATTTTTGGTTTTTTGAAAATGAAAAGGGGGGAAAAAATTTTTTTTTCCTCATGTTTCCCTTTTTTTGGGTTTTTAAGAACATCAATTGTTCATCTTAAAAAAAAAAAAATTTTTTTTTTATTACGGGAAATCGCCAACTCCGGGGGGCCCCAAAAGTGCCCCCTTTTCCCTTAAAAGCTTTTAAAAAAAAATTCGTAAAAAAGGGCATTTGGAAAAAACCTTTTGGGTAAAAAACTAGAAAGAAAAAAATTTCTCTCTCTTTTTTTCGGGGGCTTTTTCCCCTTACGGTGACATTCCCAGCCCCCCCCCCTTTACAAAACCCTTTTACATTTTTTTGGAATTTAGTCTGGCGGATGCATAAGTCTCTCTCCCGATACTGCATCCTTTATATTTTTTTTGGGGGCCCCAAGTTCAACGGCAACTTTTTTGGGGGTACATTTTCTTCGGGTTTTTCTTTTTAACGAATTTTTCTTCCGACATATCTGTTGCCCCCCCGGGCCTAGATACCGGCGGAGAACAAGGCCCCAAAAATTTTTTCAAAAACATTTTTTTTAACTTTAAAAAAAATGAATATATTTATGCAAAAGCACGTTATCAACGGGAAAAATCCCATTACAAACAATAACTTAATTTCCCCAAACCCCGGGACACCTCCTGGGAAAAATTTTTTTTGTTTTTTTAAATAGAACGACAAGCTATTGGGGGACTGTTGTGACGTAAACTGTCAGTTGTTGTCAAACAGCTGATGGGGGGGGGACAAAAAAACCCCCGTTGATTTTTAGCAAAAATCAATATCCCGGTTTTTCCCCTTTAAATTGTTATTATCGATTCTTTGTGAAAACTATAAAGAAGTGCATATGTTTATGCGGGGGGTTTAACATGGGGTTTCCTTTTTAAAAAAATTTTTTACGATGGTTTTCTTGAATAGCTTTTAGATTTGATGAGGTATATTATGAATTTTTTGCTTTTTTTAAAAGGGTTTTGGAAAAGTATCCAACCCCGGGGGAAAACATGTTTTAATTTTTTTTGATTTAAATTATTATGAATGTTTTTTTTTTGTTTCTTTTTTGGGCCCGAATAATATTTTATTTTAAATATTATCACGCATTTTTTAAAAAAAACTTTTTTTATGTTTTTTTTATTTTACAATACAGATTTCAATCTAAAAAAGGTTTTTTGGGAAAAATTTTTAAAAAACCCAGTTAAAAAAACATATGAATATAGAACTATATCAATAACTTTGGTAAACTTTGAAAATTAAATTATTTTAAAAAAATTCGAGAACACTTTTTAAACCCCAACTGGTATTTAAAACTCTAAAAAATTTATATATTCTTTTTTTTTCACATCTTGACAAATACATTTATTTCTGCTTTTTTATTGGTTCTTTTTTTACCCCCCGAATGAATGGTTCGTTTCGATTCCCTTTTTTATCTTCAATTTTATGAAAGTACAATGTCCATGATCTTTTTTTTTTCTTTTTTAAATACTTTTATAAATGTTTTTTTATTTGGCCATAAGGGCACAATACACTTTTCCAAATGTATTTCAGGGAAAAAATTTCGGAAAACGATGTTTTTTTTTTAGTGAAACAAAAATATTAAAATATTTAAAAAGATATTTTCCCAAATGTCTGCAAAATATATAAAAAATTTAAAAAAAACCCCCAAAAAAATAACAAAGGGGAAAAACCTACTTTTGGGGATTTTGAACTTTTAAATTTGAACTGAAAATTTAATTTAATAAAGCTCACTAAAAAATGCGTTTTTCATTTTTTTAAAAATTTCTCCAAAAAAAAAAAGTAAAAACAGCTTTTTAATGATTTTAAGAATTATACAATAAGATTAAAAATTGATTTGAGGGAAAAAAAGTCGGGTTGGTTGATTTATTTGGTTGATATTCCAAAAAAAAAATCTAACTCCTAATTCAAAATTCAGGAAAAAAAAAACATTCTTCTTAGAACAATTGATTGTGTTGGGATTTTTTCATCCCAAAAATTCTTTTCAAATGAAAAAAGACACAATGCATAAAAAACGGCCCTTAAATTTTCTGCCTGGCTCAAAAAAATCCCTGGAATGCATTTTTAACAGTCTATACTCCCTAAAGGGGAAAAAAAAATATGTACTGTTTTTTATAAACATAGTTTCAAAAAAAAATAGATAGGGGGGAAACGGTACAGTGACCACCTTTTCAAAATAATCATTATAAAAAAAACATAAATAAAAAAATTGGAACGGGTTTTATGGGGAACGTTTCTTAAAATTATAAAAAGCATCTCAAAAAAACCATATCCGAATCTCAGTAAAATACATAAATATTATAAAACAAAATATTTTTTTGGGTTTTAAATGTGGCCACTGTACCCTACTGGTTTTTAAATGGACACTTTTTAGTAAAGTACAGTTTTTAAAACCTTTGTGATTCATAATGAAACTTTTTATATATATATATATATATATATATAATTTTAAATTAAAATTTTTTTATTATATTTACTAGCTACTTCATGACATTTTATTTTTTATAACGGTTTAACAAAAGATTTAAAATTCAAAAAAATGTGGGGTTTAAAAAATCTAAATTTTTGAACCAAAATAACGTTAACAGCGTAAAAAGGGGAACTTAAAACAATGAACAAAAATTTTTTTAAATGGAGATAAATCAATCAAAATTGAAACATAGAAGATTAGCCCCGGGTTTTGTGGGTTTCCCCCTTTTTTTTTTTGGTTTTTGGAAGTTTTAGAACTATATCTTCTTTCAATAAAGGGCTTTAATCTGGGGAAAAACTGGGTATGGGGAAGTTTCTTCTGTGTCGTCGTAGGAACGATACGTAATATTCGTCACCGCCGGTTAAGATTTCCATGATTTTTCCCAAAATAAAATTTGGGGGGTCTTTTTTTTGAATTTTATAAAAAAAAAAAGGGGTCCACTTCAATTTTGTAAATTTTGGGGTTTAATATCCCAAGTTTCTTCCCGGGTTTTGAAAAGTCCCTTCTGAATAGTCTACTACATCATCATCATTGCCTCAAAATTTAATATCACTATCACTATCTTCGCTGGTTTCCCTCTTCCTTTTGGGTATTCAGCTTTTAGGTTTATCGGAAATAAGTGGGGATTCTTTTTCCCCACATATTTTGTCTTTCAATCTTTTTTCTTTTCTGGATTTTTTAATACAGCTTCCTCTTCAATTCTTAAATAAACTGGAGTGTCTTTTTTTTCCTACCTCTTTTCAAAGGGGGCTGAGCTTACTTTTTGGGAAAAAGATTCAATTGCTCGGAGAAATGAATAGTTTCTCGGGGCTTTTTTCCCCTCTGTTAAAAACTGAGGTGCTGCTATTGGGAACAGAATTATTACATCGATGGAATGATGTAAAAAGGAAGAACATCTCTAGAAACATCCGCTTCTTGATGTGTTTCGGCATTTTGACTTTATTTTAATTTTCCCCCCAACACTGGCAACTAAAAAAGGGCGTCGTCGCTAAAACGTTTTCGTTTTGGATAAATTCCTGTAGATTTGAATGCTGAAAGTGCTTTTTTGGACAGAAAACGGGGTGGATATCTTCACCTATTTAAATCGGGTATTTCATAAATTGTTATCATTTTCCCCGGGTATCTTAGTAACCATTTTTTTACTTCATTACTATGATATTGTTTTAAAGGGGGCCCTATAAAACCTCTGTCAAGTGGTTTTGGGGGCGATGGCTCGGGATGGGGTTGTAAAATTAAAAAAAACGTTATTGCGTTTGGCGAGTTTTTTAAAGCTGTTGGAAAGGGCACATGGCCCCATGGTTGTCCATGATTAGTAGAACGGTAAATCTCCAGTTCAGTTGGCAACATGATTCAGAAAATGATGCATCCATTGTACAACAAATTCTTTTCCTCCAACCCCGAAATTTTACATACAAAAAAAAAATGCGAACCAAATATTACAATTAGGGGGGGTTTTATAAGTTTGATTAATTGAAAGAAATGGGAAATTAATAAAAACGTTAAACCCTTTAAAAAATGGTTATTTAGAAAACACGTCGGGGTCCCCATCTACCCTTACTGTATGCGCATTTCCCAATTAAGGGAACCCTTAAAACAAGTGAATATTTGGGGAAAGGGAGTTAGAATTTAGTGCACATTCACTCATCCATCATTTTCTATGGAGAGGTTTTTTGTATTATTAGTATTATTATTACAGATAGACAGACAAACAAAAAAAAGAGAAACAAAGAAAGCGAGATAATATTTCATTATCTTTAATTTTTGAGCTATGTTTGGGAAATTTAGAGTATCTAACTAATGGTAGGTTTTATTTCGGCGTAGACCAGGAACTTTCTAATAACAATGAGGTTTCCCCCAACTATTTATTGTCCCTGGATCTTTCTCTTGATTACACTCTTTTCTGGGCGTAGAAGTTCATTTTGCCCAATATGTAAATTTACTGGGAAAAAACGGACTCCCCCGATTGGGAAAAAAAAATTCCCAAACGGTTCCCAATCACGAAAAAAAATGCTCGACTAACTTTTCCTTTTGAATAGTTTTCCCATCAAACTCAGAAAATCAACTAACTCAACATCGTTTTCCCAAACCCCCTATACGATTTTCCCCCTCTTGGTTTCAAAAAAACAACTCCAAATTGGGTTTTTCACCCAAAAAAAACAATTTTACCCCTCCTTCTACGATCGTTTTATGACTCGAACCGTTCTCCCGACCAATGGGGTACAATTCGCCCCATTATAAAAATGGCTGTACCACCACCTGGCAAGGGGGAAAAACTTTTTTGGGCAATGGATAACTGGGGTCGGGGAAATTTTTGGGGAAAAACCCATGATGACAGAAACGCAGCAATATCGCTTAAACTGAAAGCCGTTCAACTTGGGGTATGTTGTATGAATATGGGGGTAACCAACATGAAAAGATTAGCAAACAATGTCTTTTCGTAAAAAAAAATTTATTTTTATAATGACCATCTTCGGTGATATGCTTTTTAAAATCGGATGAGTTTTGCCAAAATGCATACAGCGTAATTTTAAAACCCTTTCCCTTGAAAACACCCTAGATCCCCAGTTTACACTGTTATTATTACGATTTCCCAAAATTTTGAATGTTTCAGAAAACTAGGATTTGAAAGGGAAAAGTCAACAGAGGAAGTAAATTTTATACACATAATTCTCAATATAATTTTTTTTTGTGGTGAAATATTTCATGCAAAACATTTTAAATTTTACGTTACTGAAAAAATTAAATTTTCTTATTTTATATATCATTCCAGAATACAAAAAAAAGCAGTAATGTATCGGCGCAAATTTAATGGTTTTCCCCTTTTTGGGAAAATATAAAATAATATGTTTTACTTCCAAACGAAGAAAAAAAAATATGAAAAAAAATAGGTACGATCAATTTCACTAAAGTATAAAATGGGAAATTATGT
>JAFIRS010005367.1:0-59048 GCA_018342105.1 Gonioctena quinquepunctata | reverse complement strand
AAATAAATGGGTAGGAGGAAACGGATCCAATCAGCGGCCAGCAAGGTCCCCAGAGCTCACCTCCCTAGGTTTCTATATCGGAAGATATGTTAAAGGAAAGGTCTACCTCGAGAAACACCAGGAGACATGAAGAATAGAATTAAAGAAGTTTTTCGCTCTATTACAAGATCAACTTTAATTGAAGTTCGAAAAGCAATCTCAGATAGACGTACTTGTGCATAGCTCAAAATAGGACCTTGTTTAAACATCATTCGTGAATTTACGCTTCTTGAATTGTTTGAGTTTATTTTGTTGACTCTTTTGTCCAGCATTGAATAAAAAACTCGTTATTGCCGTTATGATGACTTTTCCATACTTTTCTTGGGAATTAGATACATTTCTGCTGGAAATCAAGTAGACAAACCATAGTGTGGACCATTCTAGTAGCGCCTCATTTACAGGGTGTTCCATTTGAAAAAAACTGAGAAAAAAGTGATCCCGAGTTTTGGTTGCCCCTGTATGGGAAAGCGTCATTCGGTAAAATCATGAATAGAAAATGAAAATACACCATTTTTGGAGGTAATTTGGTGGAAAATTTGTCTTATTCCAAATCATTGATTTTGAGATAGTTGGTGTTGAATGAATCCATTTTGTGACATAAACCTCACCATAACCCATATTTTTGAGAAATACCGTCACAAAGGAATTCAATCGAGGAAAAATCTATAGGGTATTTCATTTAAAAAACATAACTTTGATAAGTCACACATTTATTGGTTTGTTGGTAATTATCTTAGGAACAGGTTTCATTGCTCTCTACAACTTTAATTTGAGACATTTTTTCCTTTCTCAAATAGGTTTTTTTTATTATATATATTGTTTTTTTTGCCCCACGTTTTGGGTGATTTTGTTATGTTTTGATGAATTGGAAATATTATATATATATATATATATATATATATATATATATATATATATATATATATATATATATATATATATTGTTTTTGTATATTGAAATTGCTAATTATTTTTGGTATTCTTTGTGAGCCAAATTGATATGATATAAATAGATATTTCTGCCCCTGTATTGTATGCTGCAATAATAATTGCCAGCGAACGTCACTGTTCTCTCGTCACGCTACCAACAATTATTATTTTCGTCACCACGGCTAAACTACAGTTGGTATGCCCTTATCTCAAGGTGGCCGGTTCAAAGCAATAGAGCCACTTGCCACTGCTGGCTAACTTCAGTTCATTGAATGGTCTTTGATAGGTTATTGATTATTGTGAGAAAACAAACAACAAAATATCATAAAGCAATTATCTCCTTTATTCAGGAAGACTTAAAATACCTGGCCTACGAGAAATAACTTATACTTGGGTGAATCAAACAAATATTCACGGATAAAATAATAAATCAGATCATGGATAGATAAACAGAACCTCACTTTTTCCGTGAGAGTGAAGTTTTCTGTTATTGTTCAAACTAGAGTGACATAAAGTTCTTCGAATGTGAAATTCGTTATTGGTGAAATAGTTCAGGACCGGAAGAGCACTATTAAAGTTTTATACCTGGTTGGAACTGTTGGTGTTCTACTTATACCATGAATCAGGATGTTTCCTCTCTCCAATCGCTGTCAGGACTGCAATATCATGAATCAGGAACTATATAGATGCGGAAATCAGCATTTGGATCCGTGGATATGTTATCATTAAGGTAATATTTGTTTTGTTTACCAAATGATGGGATTATTCCAATTTTCTTTCAGTAAAATTTTTGTGTGGCATCTGCTTGGAAATTTATTTTCGATCTCCCTAAGATTTGTTTTCTATCGCCTAGATACCTCTTTTTCTCCTGTTTTTTTTTATTTGAATTTTTGAATTGGTGCACTAAATTGTCACTTTTCACTGTTTATATTTATATTGCATAATTTATATATACAATTATTTTTCCACTCTTCATTATTTACAAATTTCAAAAATAATTGCTTCTGATACCATCTCATTCCTATTCTCCCACAATTTCCAATTTTACACCTGACCATCTATTCCCTGATTGGCTATTTTCATAAAGACGTTTGCTGTTCTATCATTGGCTACTTTAAGTTAGCTACAATTTCATATACTGTATGTTTCAAATTTATAAATGTGTTGATTCCTTTTTATTCATGAAAATTTTTTAAATTTAGACTTTTTGTTGTCTTTTGATCAATTATGGGTTATAATAATTTTGACAGTGTATGAAATTGTTTGTTTTATAGTATTTTGACATTTTTATCTATCCATATTCTACCTAGGCTCACAATATACATAGAATTCCAAAAGTTATTCACAAACAAACTCTTGAAACCATTAACCATCTAGTAATTATTCTTTTTGTGGGTTTTTAGTCTTTTAAAATTTACAACTGGCATAACATAACATAACAATATATATTTATATATATATATATATATATATATATATATATGAATATTTATATATATGACCGCTATCGGATATGTGAGAAAATTTTATGATATTTTTAAACCAGCTATATTTCTTTTTATTATATAATTTCGATGTTTTTCTTGGCGTAATATCAATAGCCTCGATGTTTCACTCCGTATAACTTACACCCACGAACAAGATATGTTATAAAAACAATGTCTTGTCTTCAGTATTGATTTGAATGTATTGGTAATTTCCAATGTTGTTCTTTCATCATACTAATGGCCAATTATTTTGATGTTTTCAGATAAGCCAAGGCAGTGGCGGATTTACCAGCGGGCTGAGTAGGCTGGAGCCTAGGGCGGCAAATTTTAAGGGGCAGCAAATTTAGTTCATAAATAAAAAAAAACATTATACAACACAAAATTCGAACTTCGAAAATTGGAGAGAAATTAAAATATTTAACAAAAATCGAAATTTTAGTTATTTTTACATATTTTCTTCACTGATAACTGCTAAAAAAAATCTCCGTGTACCTAATAATTATGAGATGTCCTTACACAATTCAATCTTGATATAATATCGATGGTCTCATCATGATAGCTGCAGCAAGTTTGCAAATTATCAAATTCAATTTCAGAAAGAGATTTCCTTATGCGTAAAAAATACTGACTAATATTGATTTTTATTAAATAAAAAACTAGTTCAATATCTTATAGAGATATAGTCTTTGAGTTTAAATTAATCGAATAACTGATATTTGAACGACTGCGACTTGACAATAAAAAAATTCCATCCACAAAATATGAAGTTAGACAATTTGCTGATTAGAAAATTGATACATTTCATCAGTCAATTATTTTATTTGTAGTAAGAAAAAGTTTGGAAAATCCAAATGAGCATGCTTCAAGCGCTCATGTCGTACACGAATTACATTGGTACATTTGTTACCTTTTTCACAGAGCCAACTTTTTCAGAAAATGCCAATCGGAATGAATTAATTATAATAAGATAAAACAATACTAAGCAGCAATTTTTTATTCAACGGCTTCTCTCCAGTCAAATGAGTATATTAAAAAAAATCGAAGTGAAAAAAAGATTTTTTCGAAAGATATCGTGTTTACTGTGAACACGATCTTCAAAAATCCACACGATATCGCATTAAAATTACTTTTTTTTTTATATATATAAAAAGTAATTAATCATATCTGAAAAAATAATTTTTATGAGATCATTTTTCTTTCTGATAAGTTGCTTCTTAAATAATATACATGTACATCGTATTTATTAGGTACGGTTTCATGTGAGAAAACATCGGATTTAGATTGTTAGGCAAGAGTAGAGCATACCTACCCGCTTCGCGCTTAAGGCATGCAATTGCGTAGTCGTATTTGTGTTGTAACGCCAGAACAAACGACATGACCATTCGGTAAGAGTGTCTGGCTGAATGGATAGCTCAAGTGATATGATTGTGGACTAAGGTATCAAAATTCAGAGGCGGCAAAAATTGAATAGCCTACGGGCGGCAAAAATTGAATAGCCTCCGGGCGGCAAATCTGTAAATCCGCCACTGATCCAAGGACATATGGTATTACGTTGGTTATCAGACGTATGAGCTTAGAGTACTTCGCTTGGTTGTGTTGTTGGGATAATTATTTTTTCCAGTTCCTTGTATTTCGTTTCCAAGAACTGATCCGAATACGCATTTCCTTTGAAAACAGAATTTGTACCATTAATTTCTAGGTATTTCCACATCCCAGTTCAAATCGCAAACTATTCGTGCTCATATAATTGTTTTATGAACATGTGACAATCGTAACCGCTCATATTATGGCATATAATTGGAATGAATCTTGGTATCTTGACATTCAAATTGCATATAGAGTGCTCTGCTGGATATCTTTTTTCCTGGTGAGATGGCAATGATCCCTGAGCTTGACATCCCCTTCTGTAAAAGATGTTCCACATTCAGTAGCATCATTAAATTATTGTTCCTCAACAGAGGTTTGTTTGGTGATAGGTTTCACATACATCAAATGATTGTCGAAAACATTTTTAAAATCATTTCCCAGTCTCAACTTGAAAACCTTTGCAGCATCTGCTCCTCTATATGGAACGAATTTTGAGAATTTATCATCAAAGGAACATTTTATGAAATAAGCTAATGAGTACGGTTCATGTTGAAAGGTTCTATTCGTTTAGGGGAGTTTGGGATCTGGTTAACTAGTGTGAATTGGTTTGAGTACATATTCAAAATCTGCATTAACGATAAATGGCACTATAATTTTCCTTTCGAAATTTTCAAACATCAATGTATTACCTGCTTTCATTTTTCAATATTTGTTAACTTTGAAATCAGTTTTTGGAGTTGTAGTGCATACATGATCACAATCATACATCTAATTAGTACTCGCTCATTAGAAAAGTACAATAGATCCATCGCAAAAATATGTTTTGTGTCCATGAGCAGACATCTGACTTGATGCTCATCGCGATAAATCTTTCATCCAACAATAATGACTGTTTCCTGTATCATCTGTGATAAGCAACAAATTCACATGTCTCCGGAGTTTTCTCTGAGAGTATCGCAATGGTCCGAGGATCTCGTTTTCAATTCTTTTATTTTCTATTTTAGATTCCAAACCATACACATTGACTGAAATGTCATTCAAAAACTCAAACATTTTGATATGTCGCAATTTAACTGAAAAACCCATACCTCTCACATCCAAAACTGTCTCATATGGTGGGTATGATGAAACCTCCGACACATTACGCTCAGCCGGAAATGAGTCTGATGTGATAGCTCACGCAAAGCAGTGCTGGTCTTCGTTCTTCACATTTACAACCCCCTTTTTCGTTTCGATGTATTCCGGTAGTTTGATGTATGAAGAACCGCCAAGGGGGCTGTATTTATTCATGTTCACCTCTAGGAACAAAATTTTCTCACAACTCCATCCTAGAGCAGGAAAAAATCATAAGATTTTTCAAAACATTTGAAATATTGAAAGTGGAAATATTGTATCCGAAATATAGAATGAAAAAAGGGGAATTTTGTGGCATAGAGGACAAATTATTAAATTAAGGAAAAAAGTATCCTCAAGTGGGAGTCGAACCCACGACCTTATGATTTCTATTCATATGCTCTACCGACTGAGCTATTCGAGGACATAGGAATCGACACACACTCGTGAACCCTTTCCTTCATAATTTAATATTCAAGTGAGAAATGAAGTAAAATCAAAGGTACTTTTTCCTCAATTTAATAATTTGTTCCCTATGCCACAAAATTCCCCTTTTTTCATTATTTATTTCGGTCACAATATTTCTACTTTCACCTTATATATTTGGCTAAATATTATCAGTGGTTAGAGATCATCCGCTTAGATCTGCTACTGAAATTTTCGAATGACGATGAAGTTGAGTGACGGGCAATGGATTTCGACGGCCAGTGATAAGTACGTTTGATTTTCGATTCATTTCTCACTTGAATATTAAATTATGGAAGGGAAGGGTTCACGAATGTGTGTCGATTCCTATGTCCTCGAATAACTCAGTCGGTAGAGCATATGACTAGAAATCATACGGTCGTAGGTTCGACTCCCCCTTGAGGATGCTTTTTTTCCTTAATTTAATGATTTGTCCTCTATGCCACAAAATTCCCCTTTTTTCATTATATATTTTGGTCACAATATTTCTACTTTCACCTTATATATTTGGCTAAATCTTATCAGTGGTAAGAGATCATCCGCTCAGATCTGCTACTGAAATTTTCGAATGACGATGAAGTTGAGTGACAGGCAATGAATCTCGACGGCCAGTGATAAGTACGTTTGATTTTCGATTCATTTCTCACTTGAATATTAAATTATGGAAGGAAAGGGTTCACGTGTGTGTGTCGATTCCCATGTCCTCGAATAGCTCAGTCAGTAGAGAATATGACTGGAAATCATAAGGTCGTGGGTTCGATTCCCACTTGAGGATGCTTTTTTTTCCATAATTTGATAATTTGTCCTCTATGCCCAAAATTCCCCATTTTTCATTCGAAATATGTTTTTTTTACCAATATGCATCACGCTGCTCAAACTCACTAGTTTGGGATGATGTCACAGAATACATCGAATAATGTATCCAAATGACTAGATCTATCTGCAATGCGATTTGGAGAGTTCAACCACTTGATGTCCGTCACTTCCTGAGTTTGGATGATGTAGCTACCAAACACCTCCTGTTGACCTGGATGGAGTTGTGCACTTCGAGGATTTTCTCCAAAAGAGAGAAAGGAGACTTTGCGCTCGATATACTTGAAGAAGGAAGCGTACTCAGTATGAATATTGGTACTACCCACTCTGTAGCTGGCGATGCGACACTTGAACGCATTCTTGATCATATGAACACCATCACCCAATTTAACACATGCATTCGTTCTGTGTTTGAGAGTTCCGTTGTGATTGTTGACTTGACATTGTTGGATTGTCACATCACAACATTCACATGTGTGAAGTGATGCAGGCTGCTGTGGCCAGTAATTGTTTACATTGTCCAAATTAATCCGTTTTGCTGAAGTACCTCCTGGCAATTGTCTCTTTGATGTCGTCGTAGCTTATCAGTACGAGTAAGAGATTTACCACTATTGCACGAGTACATCTTCGAAGTATAATCGCGATAATTCTCCCGAAGAGAAACTGAGCACAATACACTCTTCCAACATCTTATATACCTTATATCCACACAGGAGTGGGATAATTTATGAAGGTTACGTTTCATGTTTCGAAAACTGTGAAAGACATTGCCATCTCAGTCACAGGCGGAAATGGATATCACCCTATATCGTAATTTCAGCCAATCAATATGCACTGCTATTTTACCCAAGGTTATCTTGCAATTCTAATATCTATTCAATGTTACAAGTGTGTACATACATCTAAACATACCAAGGTTATACACTGTCACCTACAACCCTGACCACGTTCACCAACACCCCAAGGTCAAACTTCAAAGCTAAACTTTACCATCACACTTCTTGGTCAAGGTCGTGTGACGTCATAGTGGTGGGGGGAAAGCCAGAATCGGCTTGAACCTCTTATTGTCGTGTCATAGCTATGTATCATTTTGAATGTCAAAATGACAATAGTTACATTTATTATTTGTTGAACTGTTAAATAGAAACAGAATTGAACTCAATTAATAATCTTGTATGTATTCGTTCGTAGATAAATAACTTTTTAACAAAAAATTAAATCGACGAAATACGGAACTGAAAAGTAAAAAATAAAAACTTTTTAACAAAAAATTAAACCGACGAAAAAATCAACGAAAAGCAAAAAATAAACCTTCTTAGTCTAAATGATAATTGAGCTCCTAAACTAATGTAAGTAACTGATTTTGAGTCGGCGCCAAACAAACAATTATCGAAGATCATTATCTATGAAAGAAGTCATCAAAACGCAGCCGTGCATCTTGCTGCCATCATTTTACGCTCCACCTAATTCAATTGCTAGTTTGTTTGGCGTCGACTCAAAATCAGTTACTTACATTAGTTTAGGAGCTCAATTATCATTTAGACTAAGACGGTTTATTTTATTTTTTGCTTTTCAGTTGATTTTTTCGTCGGTTTAATTTAAAGTTTTTATTTTTTACTTTTCAGTTCCGTATTTCGTCGGTTTAATTTTCAGTTAAAAAGTTTTTATTTTTCAATTTTTTGTGGCTAAAATCTACCAACTTGTTTTTTGATTATTTCCAAAATACTTACTTACCCACCCTACTTCAACTATTACCAGTTAAATAATATGATTATCTACTTTTACTATTTGTTGTAATATGAATTATTTTCGTTGTTCTGGTTAGTTTATTTCATTACTTTGTATATCATTCCATCCTCTCATAAAATATACTGATTCTGACGGATGTGAAACAAGAAAAATGTCAGTAGCGATCTGTCATTGTCAACTACGTATGTGTATGCCAATGTTCACTAGTGAAAAATCAATTATCCTCTATTTTTCTAACCGTAAGGGTGGCTAATTCCTTTCGGAATCCAAATATAAGGTAAACCCTATCTATTAAAGAAAGAATCATCCAAATCGAAGAACCCAGTACAAAGTTATGCCTGATAGAATCGGTTAACGGACCAGAATTCAGAGGGTGAGTGATCAATATCCTTCATTTCGCTACCCTTAGGGGTGGATTTCATCTTTTAAGTTCAAATGGGACCAAATTCGAAGTACACCCTATCCACTGAAAAAATAATTATCGGAATCGGACGCCTCAGTAAAAAGTTATGCGTGATTATACATAAAAAAATATGATGGAAAAAAATATATACGGGTCGAATAGAGAACCTCCTCCTTTTTGGTTTCGTCGGTTAAAAATATTGTATATCACACGTGGGGTAGAGCTTTTTACAGCACTCATGTGATTACTCGTGTGGTGACTGTAATGAAGCTTATACCACACTCGTTATGTAAATAACTATTGCAATTCCCCTTTTCCCACTAGATTGATGATTTAAGTTATAACGGAGATATATTTTGGTATGTATTTTTCATCGATTTGTGTTGACTCTGAACCTTGATTTCATAATCATAATATTGGAAGGGGTGTTGGTAATTTTTTTGTGTTTCTGAAGTGAATTTTATTGTTGATTCCTGTTTATTTATCTGGGAAAAGTCATGTGTATTATATCCACTATACTTTGTGACCATCATGGTGTTTAATCGGAGAGTTCATCAAAAAAATGTTCCATGAATGTATTGCACTGAAAATGCCATAAACGAGAAACCTTAGCCATCCCGAACTTCTTATAATATTTTTTTTGAAATGTTTTTTCGTATACGCTCTTCAAAATGCTAACTTTGTCGTCATGGCAACACTTCAGCGGGCTGAATTCGTTTGTTCAGAAAACTCATACTTAATTAATTTTCTGAAAATGGTTTAGAAGACGTAATAAACTACAGAATTATCAATTTTTTTCAGTAACAGTAGAGGATTCCTTCTGGATACTGTTTGACACAGTTATTTCAGAAAAAACAGACGCCAATTTTTGAAGTATCTGACAAACGCGTCGTTGACAAATAATTGGTTGCTACATTTCTGCGCACCCTCCTATCGTATAGATGGCAATTGAAAATATATATCATAATGCACAAACTATTTCCACTTATCAGCGAAAAGTATGGTTATTTAAAAAAAAAATATTCAGCATATAAATTTGGAAATAAAAAAATTATGGGTATGAGTGTGTCTGTTCGATCTACGCAGGTATTTGCACCTTAACCAATAGTAATTTGTTTTATTGTGTTTTGCCACAAATTTTCCAGTTCCTCTATTTCAATTTTGTAGCTTCATAAAAACCTTTTAACAAAAAATTTAACCGACGAAAAAATCAACTGAAAAGCAAAAAATTAAATAAACCTTCTTAGTCTAAATGATAATTGAGCTTCTCAATTTATATAAGTAATTAATTTTGAGTCGGCGCCAAACAAACTAGCAATTGAATTAGGTAAAGCGTAAAATGAGGGCAGTGAAATGCACGGCGACGTTTCTATTACTTCTTCAAAGTAATTTAATGATCTTCGATAATTGTTTGTTTGGCGCCGACTCAAAATTAGTTACTCACATTAGCTTAAGAGCTCAATTATCATCAAGACTAAGAAGGTTCATTTTATTTTTTGCTTTTCAGTAGATTTTTGCGTCGGTTAAATTTTTTGTTAGAAAGTTTTTATTTTCCACTTTTTGTTGCTAAAATCAACTAATAACTATCTACTCAATTGACTTCAGGTATCCATTATGTTGTGGTCATCAGAACTACCTATATATGTGACGAGTTCCAACATAATCGGTTCGCAGATGAAAAATTAATAATCCCCTATTTTTTTACCCTTAGGGGTGGATTATTCCTTTCCGAAAATGACCAACTCTGGAATATACCCTGTTCATTAAAAGAAAATCATCCAAATCGGTTAACCCAGTACAAAGTTATGAGCGGTAGAATCGGTTAATGGGTAAAAATTCAGTGGATGAACGATGAATATCACTTATTTTTCTACCCTTAAGGCTGAAAGTTTTTCTCAAATTTTTTATAGGAATCGAATTGCTCTATGAAAAGTTATGCGTGATCATACATAACAAAAACGCGTCGACCAGATAACCTCCTCCTTTTTCATTTCGTCGGTTAAAAATTGAGGTTGATCCATTCGGAAAAAAGTTGATGAATATAATTTTGAAATTTCTATAGAAGTGGCCCTCAATCATATTCCCAAAACCATGCCATAACTCATTATTCTAGAAAATGGGATGGAAAAACCTCGAGGAAAAGCTTTTTAACCGACGAAACCAAAAAGGAGGAGGTTTTCTAGTCGACGCGTATATTTCTTTATGTATGAACACGCATAACTTTTTACTGAGACGTCCTATTCCGATAATTATTTTCAGTGGATAGGGTGTACTTCGAAGTTGGTCCCATTTGAATTCAAAAGATGAAATCTACCCCTAAGGCTCGGTATTTTCACCTCCGGTTATACTAGGGAAAAATCAACCAATGGTTAGAATATGCTTTTGTTAACGTTCATTGATAAGCAAGAGCACATTCTAACCATCGGTTTAATTCATTCCTAGTATACCCGGAGGTGAAAATACCGGGCCTAAGGGTAGCAAAATGATATTGATCACTCTGAATTCTGGTCCGTTACCAGATTCTATCAGGCATAACTTTGTACTGGGTTCTTCGATTTGGATGATTCTTTCTTTATTAGATAGGGTATACCTCATAGTTGATCATATTTGGATTCCGAGTGGAATTATTCACCCTTACGGGTAGAAACATAGGGGATCATTGATTTTTCACTTGTGAACATTGGCACACATATGTAGTTGACAATCGACAAATCGCTATTGTGCATTTTTTTTTCTCCTACATTCGTCACAATCATTATATTCTATGAGAGGATGGAATGATATACAAAGTAATCAAATAAACTAACCAGAACAACAAAAATAATTTATATTACAACAAATAGTAAAAGTAGATAATCATATTATTCAACTGGTAATAGTTGGAGTAAGGTGGGTAAGTAATTATTTTGGAAGTAATCAAAAAATAAGTAGGTAGTAATTAGTAGATTTCAGCTACAAAAAATTTTTAGATAAAAACTTTTCAACAAAAAATTAAACCGACGAAATACGGAACTGAAAAGTAAAAAATAACATATACCTTTTTAGTTTCAATAACTCAGCTTCTGAACTGATGTAAGTAACTGATTTTGAGTCGGCGCCAAACAAACAATCAACAAAGATCATCAAATAACTTCAAAAAAATTATCAGAATGTCACCGCGCAACTCGTTGCCATCATTACCTCACCTAATTCATTTGCTTGTTTTTTTGGCGCCGACTCAAAATCAGTTTAGGAGCTCAGTTATTGAGACTAAAAGGGTTTATTTTATTTTTTACTTTTCAGTTCCGTATTTCGTCGGTTTAATTCTTTGCTAAAAAATTTTTTCTCTGAAATGTCTTTAAGATTTTTTGGAGAATTTCCATCATTGTAGTTCGATACAAGATCAACCAAATTTCTTGAAACCCCAGAAAGCCTTCCTGCAAGATAATGGTTCTGAATATTCCCAACATATGTTTATTCCTCTTGTCTCCATATATGTTTTTGTATATGTAGCATCGTGTATATGTGTTTCAATGATCTGATTGCTCGTGAAACCTCTTAGTTCACGAGGTAGTTGCAGCAGTGAAGATTATCTCACTAATATTTCAGTACTTATGGGTTTTCTATCATCTGTACTGATATTCAATGTCCATTTTCTTCAAATATTTTTATATTTTCCAGACCATATTCTCATGGAGTGATTTTTTTTTTCTTCGCCAGCTGCACCTCAGCCTCTTGGGCTTTTTGTGCTTTTTGTTTTACAACACCCACTCCGTAACTCTAGTCCTCTGTACCAGTTTGTTCAGGTTCTTCACCGGTTGGCTACTGTATTATTCGGGGCTCTAGTGCCTCGCATACTGACAACATATGTTTGGCCGTTTATGTCCCTCTGCCACATTTTCTGCAGGAAAGTTCTCCGTTGTACAGCCTCATTTTGTGTAGGTTTTCTCTCATTGGCCATGACCAGTGAGGAGGCCCGTTATTGTTTTGACTTGGTTCCTACTCATATTGAGTAGTTCTTTAGTTCTTCGTTTCGACTTTCGAAAATATATGTTTTCCCGTGGTGCATGAGAGGGGCTTCCTTCCAGCGCTCTTTTTTTTGTTTTACCCAGTCCCATATGCAGCCTCGGAGAGCCGATTTTGTCTGTGTGCAGGTTCTGGACCAATATATAGAGTTGATGAGCCCGCCCTAGCTTGTTCATCGGCTTTTCCATTGCCCTCGATGCCACAGTGATATTCAAACCCTCTTCATTTATTCATGAACTGACCAGATTTAGGGCCATTTGCGTTCTCTCCTTAAGTGTGGTTTTGAATTTTCCTTGGACTATGATGATTATGTCGTCTGCATACCCAAGTGTTTTTTGACTATTGCTATCTAGTGTGATTAGCAGGTCTTTCACCATCAGATTTTAGAGCAGTGGTGACATTACACCCCCGTGCGTATAGCCCCTGAAGTTCTTTCAATCAATAGTTTGTCATCGACCTCATCACTTTCTCCACTCTATCTTTCAAATCTGAGTACTCATCGACCTGAAATTCCTTGAGAATAGCTGTTTGCAGGTCTGACCCTATAGTAAAAATTTTCTCACTGACATTTTCCGTGAACTGGGCACATAAATAGAAATATATCGCACCAGAAGTTGTTAACCAATATTTCGTAGAAATCGAAAGGTCTCCCGGATTCCAAATTTCTCCAGATGAATTGTTGGGCTCATCTGTTTGTTTGTCATAAACATCCTTATATATCTATAGAAACCAATTCACCGCTACTATGTACTGCAGTTGGGGCCGAAAAATGAAATAACATTTAGGCTCACACCATTTTACATGGCCACTGCCAATCTTACTTCGAGTTCCCACTTCCCTTAAATTCACTTTCTTGCAAATGCATGAAGTCTTTTGTTCCTAGCACGCCGATTCGGTGATTTTTGTCTGTGCATTCTATTGAATTCTGCAATCATTCAGGGTTTTTGACTGGACGTAAGTTTTTTTGCTAAGGAAGAAAAATTACTGTCCCGTAAGCTATAGAAGTCGATGATGCAAGTTATATCATTTCAGTTAATTCACAGATCAGCAATGGTTTTGTTGCCATTGATATAAGAGTGGTTTGGAATACTTTTATGCCAACAATTCACGAAACTATGGATGGTTTTGGAATATTGGCTCTGGTTATTTTCGATAAAAAAATTATTGAAAATGATTACTTATTGTTTTGTTTTAGTATTTAATTAATGAACATAGAAGAAGAGAGGAAAATTTATAAAAATTATGTTATACTTTAGCTATTCTTTTATGAATTTTTTGGGAGGCCATCTCTTTTTAAGACCAGCAGTAATCTGCTATCATGTGACGTTCCCATCCACCTTTCTTCCATCACTTTCAGATTCTGGTGGAGCGCTCTCCCCGTTTCTCCCTATAATTTCTCAGATTCTCAAGAAATCTATCCAGTTGACTGAGGAGAAAGTGTAACTTAATGCTCATATAAACACCACAATTATAACAAAATACATCAGGGCTATATTTGCATTTCCTCGCTAATAACTCATATTTCTAGAACAAAAAAGTATATTAGAATCAAAATTCAACAAATAAAACACCTCACCTCACATTAGCAACTTACGTGAAAGCGAGTCGTGCGTCCTCCCACCTTGTCAAATCACTGAGTTTTCGGGCAGTTACAGGTATGAGTGGCGCGGGGGCAGGAAAGGGTGTCACGTGATGTGTATATGCGCGAAATCAATGCGCAGAAACAAACACTTAATAATAATTCGTGTTCTGAAGAACCGATTCAAAGTGTTAATTATTTAAAATATAAAATACATCAAAATCATAAAAAGCAGAGCGAATTCAGTAGTTTCATGAGTATATTCAGAAACTAGAGACTTGTCTCATTCCTGTTATATGTCAATGACTTAGCCAAAGTGGATATCCAGGGCCAATTCACAATTTTTGCGGATGACACCACAATCCTCCGGCATAATAAAAGTATAACGGATCTGCATGACCAGATCAGTATAGACCTCAACAAGGTAAAGAAGTGGTGTGATGCCAATCTCCTTCCGTTCAATATAAGCAAAACGAACATTGTCTCATTCAAATGTGATATCAATGAAATCCCATTGGAGAATGGAACAATTGCAAATGTTTCAGAGAACAAGTTTTTAGGGTTGCATATTGATGAAAAATTAAGATTTGAAAGCCATATCAATAAATTGTGCAGACGGTTGGCGGCAGGCTGCTATGCTGTACGAGTTGTCTCTAACGAGCTAGATATTGCCAATGCTAGAAAGGTCTACTGCTCATTGATTGAGGCCCACCTTAGATATGGTATTTCCTTTTGGGGGCTGTGTTCACAATATCTCTTTGATAGGGTCTTCATTTTGCAGAAAAGGGCGATCAGGTATTTATGCAAAGCCAATTATCGCGATTCGTGTCGTATAGTATTTTTGGAGCAGAGGATTTCAACCCTGGCATGTCTTTCCATTCTAGAGACAGTATGTCTCATACACAAAAAGTATAAAGATAAAGCAAAATCTACCTCAACATATAAAACACGATTATCACTCCATGTCTCACTTCCAACGCCTATATCCTCCCTAACACAAAATTCACTAATATTCAAAAGCAGAAAATTATTCAATCATCTTCCTAGCACCATAAAAAAATACAAAACGGTATTCACTTCAGAAAAAAAGTAGAAAATCTCTTGGTTACAAAAACCTATTATACATTGGATGAATTCTACCAGGACTCACTTACCTGATCTTAAACTATATATATATATATATATATATATATATATATAAATAACCCTTTATCATATTCGATCACTGGGAACTCTCTAATAGTTTTTTTGTTATATGTAAGGGGAAATTTGTATTCGCTAACAGAACGTTTTTATACATATATACATAAACTTATTTATTTATTTGTAATGTTGAATTGACTCGGCCGTTGCTGTAATTTAAGTCCTTGTCTAGTATTAATGTTAAATCTTATAACTTATTTTTATTTTATCTTATTTTATATTATATACATTTCAAATTACGTATTGTAGTTGTATCCTTAAGCTTTGTCAACGAGAATTGTATTCTTCCGATATCAAAGCATATTTTGATTGATTGATTGAAGACATAGAAATCCGCAGAGATATCCGGGGCAACAACAAATGTCATCAAAACATAGAAAATGTAATTTGAACACCAATCGGCTCCGTGAAATTGTATTCGAAATCTTGTTCGATCCGAGAAAACAGGACAATTTCAAGATTGTTCAAAATTATAGAAATAATTCGAAACAAATAATTATCAGTTGAATCAGTCACAATTTGAAAAAATGAGGGACAGCTGAGAGGTATCTCTGAATAAAAACACTACCTTGCTTTGAACCCCGGATATTCAATAACTTCCACGTAATTTTATTCATGAAAAAAAAAATTCAGGTGTTACCTAAATGAGTATACCAGGCCTGGTTCGTATTGAGAAAATATTAACATTGAAAGGTTAAATTGCAAAATGAATATAACCTGCGTTCAGTGGACTTCACAGGGAATATTCAATGTTGGGGTGTTGAGGATAGTGAAATTGAGCCAACAATTCATGAAAAAATAGTAGAGTTCAGCAAATAATGAGCCTGGCAGGATGGAGTCTGATTTTTCAGGATGAATTCAATTGGTCTCTTCCCATGTTTATATTTAAAGAGTTTTTTTTTTATAATTTCACCTATATTTTCCAAATGAATCATACAAAGGTATAAACATCAATTTTAAAATAAAAAAACGAAGTGTTGAATATAAAATAATTTCAAGATGAAAATCTTGGTTGAAGTCCGGTACTCAAAAAACCCACAGCACCATCAGAATTCAGATCATCACCTTTCTCATAGTAAAGAATACATGCTCCCTGGGCGATGGGAGAATCAATCTTGGAAAATACACAGGAGTTATAGAAGAGGTGCCAACTAGAATAAGGGTGTTTGCAATATGCCGTATAGTGTCCGTTGGAAATCTGCCACTATGATTAGATATGGCGTAGATATTATAGAGAGTATTCATACCATCCTGAGCAGAATAGTGGTCCAAATTTAAATTTTGTATTTAAAAATAAATCACATTGTCCAATTTACCATCGGTTGAAAAAACATGTTTCAAATAACTAAAATTTTGTTTGTATACGAATCATCTTTTTGAATTAACTTTCCATTTCACAAGTCGAACAGTATGGGCTTTCATCGTCAGTCAAAGTCTCCACTTCTGTTAACAGTTCAATACATTGTGTTTTAAACTCACGACTTCGTTTGGCAAGTCTGGAATAGGGATTGAAAGAACCCAGGAAGGTTCGAAAGTAACGGAGCAGTAATTACAAAAAGTACATTTCAATATAGATAGACTAGCAATAGTATCCAATTTCTTTTAATTGTGAGTAGACAGATATTTCGTCAAGGAAATAAAAGCTTTTTGATTATCATTCATGATAATAAAATCGTTTCGTGATGGATGATTCTCTGTTCTCGACTTGTTAAAATTTTCATGTAAACCTACGAGATGGTATCTTAAAAACTCTTCGGAATCTGCTGGGGCATTATAATCAGAAGGAGCAACATGTTTCAATAGACGGACGAAATGTGGAGTATCCACCATTTTCTGAAAAGATCCAGTACTCCAGATATTTTCCATCAAAGATATAACAGATTTCACTAGATCTGTTTTCATTTTCGATGTAGTAGTGATTGAATCCTCCATTTAAAAACCATTCTTGGAAAATTCCAACAAAAGCTGGGTATCCGAAAGACACTGGATCATGCTCTTCATAGAACAATCATTTCCTACATTCATCAATCCTCTTAGGCCAAATGTAGAAATGGAGTTGTTGGTATATCACTTCTGTTGATCGTAGAATCAGTGGGTTCATTGTTCCTGTTATTCAACGAAGGTGATAGAGAAACTGATAATAATTTTTTGGAAGGTACTGGGCGATTATTTTTGATTACTGATATGTATTTCGTAGGAAAATTGGAACGATTAAATAATGAATTCAGTGAACGCTATGGGGAAATTGTACCAATTACACAAGAAGCAGTGAATTGCCATACTTATTCTTTGTATACAACATGAGGTTGAACTTTCGTAGCGCGAGCCAATGTCTTCTCAATTTCATGAATAAAAGTCAGAGATTCAGGGCCGAAGACACCAAAAGTTCCGACAGCTATTGGATGGAAAAGATAATTATGTCCAAGATTTTGATATTTTTTCTTTTCAATTCATCGCTGGATATTTCTGCAACACCTGCGGACTCAGAAGTATTTGCTAAATGAGACGCTGCAACTGTGTCAGAAAAGTCAAGCCTCACACCACAGGTTTGCCACATTTCCAAGGTATTAGCGATATACCATCAGGACGTTTAACATCATCACGGCTAGTGCCAAGAGGTTCTTACAGAGCTGGAATACCTGCCGATACCATAGAACGTTTAATGATATCAATTTTGCTGAAGTGAGGCAATTTCTCAAGAGAAAAAATGAGACGTTAATTGGTAGTTCATTCAGACGGGTGGAGAGTAACTGCAGAGAGTCCTTTTTTTCTAATATTTCCAGAAATAACATTTATAGAAAGGGGCGCACCAAGAAGACTGTAATCCGACTCTTCCAGAATGTTTATACCATTGGCTGATGATTGGGATTGGATTCAAAATCCGCTTTTTGGTTTGGTAATGAAATCAATTCGCACTTATTGAAATTGAGTTCAAGACCAATTTGTTTCGATAGGATGTTAACCTTATCCAAATCTCCCAAAACTGTATTGAAATCTCCAGCAATTGAGCATCATCCAAATACCAACAGTTGACAAACTCTTTGTCAATTCTCCAATTGTGAGACAAAATAGTGGGGGTCCCAAAGGGTCACCTTGTTGAACACCTCTTCCAGAAGTTATCAACTGATTACCAAAATTCCAACGTGATGATGAGTTATAACATCGATTTACAAAAGAGTTCATAAGTTGAAGAGGGAAACATTCTCAATTGAATATTGAATAGAAAGATTTTTCTGCGAATTGAAAAATCCACGATAAAAATTAAGTTATTTTTTGTGAATGTCTAACAGAAAACAACTACTTTCCCGGCTAAAGTCACGCTGGACATTGAACTCCATCTGATAGATATTCTGAAAGAACCCTAACTCAAAAGAAAAAACCTGAAATTGAAAATTTGCATTTCCATTCAGATAGTCACTTGATTTTCTATTCCAGTCTTGATTAAGAACTCATATAGATGAATGAGGCAAACAAAAGTATTTTCCAAAAAAGAGTACTCACCAGAAATCATTTGTAACATTGACGCAAGAGAGGCATCGCATTCACTAGGTCTTCAATACATTTTCGTCGACGAAAATCTATTTCACGCTTCCACGATCATCAGGAATACCGGAAGAAATGGGAAACACATTTTCCAGAAGCAATATCACTTTGCAAAGATGGAAAAAATAAAAAACATTTTTTTTTAAAAGACACTCTGAAATTAGTGATTTTCTGACATTAAAACCTGTCTGCACGTATTTTCCGGGACAAAATAAAACTTTTTAATTAATTGTATATATCGCGGCCGTTGTTCAAATTTGGTCAGTTCCTGAATCCGAATAGCGGGGAAAAAGAACTGTTGTTATGTAATTTTAGTATACGTCAGTAGCTCAAATTCGGCGTTTCCCCTGAACTAAAGACAATGGAAAACTGAAATTCACTAATTGAAGTGATGTAAACTTCCGCGTCAGTTGTTTTCATTCAGCGTTTTCCCTGAACTCAAACAATAATGAAAGCGGACAAATCTGTAAACTACGTGTGAAAGATTTCCCTCGACAAAACACCTGCAAGAGCTCAATTGAGAATTTATTTCAGCGAGGACCCCAATATTTCTTTCAGAGAGAAATCAAAATGAAATCATCCACTTTATATAATACAACTTGGCAAATAAATCACATATATTTCCCCCTAATCCAACCAACAATTGTCTAATGTTTCAATATTACCCTGAGCTGAACTGACTAAATACTTATAAAGTCACCAACTAATCGAATGGCAATAAATAAAATAATCAATCGATTGCACGAGAATTTCGATTGTACCACTCAAAAATAACATAAACCAATATTCACACTGTAGTTTTCTGATCAAATTGAAATTTACGGCAAATGATCGAATAAAGGAAATAATATTAATACAGAAATAAAATTCAGATTCAACGGTAAATAATGTAACAAATAAAATAACAGATATTATATTTAAATTCCCCGCTAACTAGTTGAATCAATGAAGGAATACTATTGTAGAATTGAGATTTCAATGCCAGGACAGATAATTGAATAAATGAAATAATAATAATGCAAGAAATAATATTTATATTCCCGGCAAATAATTGAACAAATGACATAATAATAAATGCAGAAATAATGAACTTCGGGTGCTACAGCACACGGAGAAGCCAAGCTCAAATACAATTCATTCACAACTTCCACTTACGGATACCTCAACGCTTCTGGATCACTCTTTAATAATGATTACTATTGTCTATTTTTTTCACACTACTTTCGCTACGAAGTGACTGGAACAAGCCTTACGGAAGCACAATAAGAACAAGCCTCAAGTAGGCACAACAGGAACAGGCCCGGGTGCTAGCTTCATCTTTCCTTTTATAGGTATCAAATGTATGCCAAAACTAGACGAAAAATCCCATCAAGAAAGACGCGCTTATTGTTCGTTTTAGTGTAAGAATGGCGCACTTTATTTCGAAAAATCGAAACTGGAACGGCCATCTGAAGGATGATTTCATACCTGTAACAAAAAATTACATTATTTTTCCAATCGCGATTTTGGTTTCTTTCCCGCCTTTTACAAAAACCATCCCCGGAGCTTTCCACCCTTTTTATGAGATATATTTTATGCATGATGTTGACGTGAATTCCAGTAGCTTTGGGTATGTACATTAATTTTCTAACATGGGAATAAAATATTTTGTCAGACCGGAACCAATTGAAACCCCAAATAGGCAGGGACGTACCAAAGTTATGTTGGGGGAAGGAAATTCATTACGGACAAAGTGTGGGACTCCCTGACACAGATTTGCCCACTAAAACATCCACCCTGTAGGCTCCTCAGGCTGTGGCCTCCGACGACACCTGAGCCCTCTGTCCCATTGTATCTCACAATAAACTACTTTTAGTAGGGCATTAGTGGTGCTATGGTTTTCCCGGAAAGCAGGTTGTATATTGTATTCATTTGAGAACTCCCTGCTTTTTTCAACGTCATAAGAATTCGCGCTATTGATACCAGTGAGACCATCAGGAACACTATTTACAAAGAAGTTATTAAAAATATCAGGTTCTATGTTACAAGCATCTCTATAGTTTCCATCTGTCCCATTAAAATTTTGTAAGGTTTTCCTGAAGCATGATGGGTTTTTTTAACTGAGAATTCAAGTAGGCGATTTAATGGTCATATTGACCGTGTTTCTGAGATTTTCATAGTCAGGATTCCTCAGTTTCACTTCATTCATATTTTGAGAGAGCATGCTCTCTGAGGGTCATCAGAACTTTCAAGTTTCCTGTTAACCAAGACGCCTTTTTTAGTGATCCTAATAGTTTTGAAGATGAAGATCAAATAACCATGAAATGATAACCAGAATGATACCAAGTTTTTCGACATCTGATGTGCGGAGTATGCTCTGTTATAACTAATAATTCAAATTTAATATCAAGTCATGAGAATAAGGATCAATTGTGATTTGTACAATCAATACAAGTTATACTTAAATCTATCCATGAAAATTATAAAAATGCCTGAATAAGGAAAACTGTTACATTTTAGTTAACTGAGGTTAATTAATATAAAAATTACTAACAATCAACTCATATTCAAATAGTGTAAAAATAAAAAAATAAAATGAAAAGAAAAGAACAGAGAACACGAGATTCCCAGTACGAGAAACCAAAAATCACGAATGCATTCCGTCTAATGGGAATTCCATGTGACTAATAGAAAAAACAAGAGACACAAACATTCTGTACAGTGATAAATTAATATGTTAAAAGCAAAAATGAACTCGATTCCAGGTAAACACAAATACAACAAAAAAAATGCTAATGGTCATTCGGTTTCTTTCACTCAGATAACATAGAATGTCAGAGCACTTCTTTCGCCAGTGGACCACGCATTTCTATTACCATATTTTTTCTTGGCGGCCAATAAGAGTTCATTCATTCAGTTTTCTTTGATGAGGTACTCATATATGAACAACTGGTGGTTTCCAAGGTTTTTCTTGACTGAAATATCATAGAGCGTTTCCAGTTATGAACGAACCTAACAAAAATTGCATGGATTCTGGTTGATTCTTCCACTTTTTCACTAATTCTGAATGTGAAATCAATTTCTTGTGAAGTGCATTCCACCTTCAGTGAATTGTTAATGGAAGGTTACACAGTTTCTATGACGTTTTCGGAATCGAGTTCATCCAGGCCGTAAAATCGCAGCGAATTATGATTGGTATTTTGTTCAATAAATCGGCACCTCCTGTACAGACTCTCGATAGCGTTTTTATTGATGTTAACAGCAGAGGAGATTGCTTCAACAGTGTCTGTGAGTTTATCTATTTCCTTGGTAAGTTTACTATCGTATTATTTTGCGAAGTTTCTACATACTTCGTTGACGAAATCTTTATTGAAAATTTTAGTATACACCTGTTTCAACTGAAGCTTGAGATCCCTATCCATTTCGAAAATGCTACTGAGCCCATAAGTTTATAGCTCGGTAGCAGATATAACGAGCGTCGTATTGCAGAAGCAAAAAACAGTGTTGTGTGATGCAGTTCGGGTCGTCGACCACAATCGGCTAAAAAAAGTGTCGATCGCTGAATTATGGATAATAATTAAATTAGTTCGACAAAATGTAGCGCACGGAGCATACAGCAGACACGTCTACTCGTATCAGCACATCGACGATAACTTTTCCACGACCAAAGAATTACGTATATCCATGGCGCGAATCGTGTTATGGTCTTCAAAAATCCCATAGAAAAAAACACTCTAAATTTGTCCCGAATCTAATAACTTCTCTAAAAAACCTTTCTTTCCCTAAACACCTTTTTCGGACTATTACAAACAACAAAAAAGGTTTTATGTTCGATTTGAGTGTTAAAATGAAATAAAAGAAGATTTTTCTGTGGACATGCCCGGGGATTGAACCCTGGCCCTTGGAGTTTTGAAGCAAACGCTCTAACCATTGAGCTACCGGACTTTTACTAACAGCTTATGCGATAGTGCTTTTGTTGGCCAAATTTTTCTTATATTCCCGAATTTTCCAATTTCTGGGCAACTTTCCCAATTTTTGTTTCCGTAGAAACCATCCTCGAACATAAAAAAAATTGCCAACAACGACATTTTTATTATATAGATATTTATTGAGCATCCTTTGTCGTGCAAAACATTTTTTCCAGCACCTCGTCAGTGTATGCCTAGTGATAATTCCCCGTGAAGGAGAATTTTTTCACACTGTCATTTGAGCTGCGGGCAAAGTTTCATCCCATTATCATCAAATCACTGATTATACATCCGAGTATAGGCGAGAGTTATAAATCTCCATCAAGTGAACGTCTGAGTTGCCAAACTCCCTGGAAGCGATAATGGGTAAAAGGAATTCCGTACTTCATTTATTGTCTGGAACGAACCGAGACAACTCCGTGATTCACTCATCCCGGGATCTGTGGAAGCCTGTTCGCTTGAGGGAATTTTATGTTCGGTTTGTTTCACATTTGTTATATGGAATCGGAAGTTGTGTTTCCAAGTACTGGAATCAAATAATAATGGCTACACACTGTCTTGTTGAACGTTGATACTCAGATTCATTTCAGGTAGATTTTATAGAAATACTACCTATTGAGGATGTCACCGCTTCACAAAAATTTAGGTATTTTTGCCGATCATGGTCCCCAGAAGTCAAAACAAAAGTAAATATACAGTGCGCGCGTAAAGTATGGAAACATGAAGATATCTTTGACACCCCGTAAGATACAATAACAAAATTTTGATTATGTATATAAGATGGGCCAGCAATTTCAAATTTTTTATTCTCGACGTTGCCAAATGTATAGTTTCTGAGATATACGAACAATATATTTATTTTCAAATGAGACCACCCGTATATTTTACAATTTTCTGTTTCAGTTTTTTATTGCCGATGCAGCATACAAACTGTTAATGGCCAATATTGACCAATAATTTCAAGAAATTAGGAAAAATATTTTTATTACAACCGTTGATATTAACATTGAAAAAAATGTGCCACTTGGTATTTTTTTGAGTTTAAAAAATTCTTCGCTGTTTTTGTACTGATAAACATGATATCGTTAAATCAAGTAGGTTTTACTGTCAGTAGGTACGTCGTGATAGTTTTTTGAAAATAGGCTTACCAGCGATAAAAATTTGATAGTAAAAGGATGTGGTGATAGGTAATACCATAATATTATAAAATTTGATTATGTTTTATTTGCGACATTATTTATAGGACACGAACACACGAAGAGGAATGCGAAATATTCAATAACAAGTATGAAGACAGAACTCCTATAGCACGTGGTACTGTATCTTAAATTATTCATAAATTTGAGGAAAGTGGAAATGTACGAGAACTCCCAGAAAGTGGCCACCCTGCTATTCCAGAGCAAACAAAAACTGACATTTTTTTGTCGATGGTTGAAGGCCCTCATAAGGCTACTAGAGTTGTTGCAACCAAAAATCACATCACTGAACGAAGACGATCCAGATCGCAGAATGGAGTTCTGTGAAACAATGTTAAATAGATTTGACACTAATCCTAATTTCTTTAATCAAATCCTTTTTTCTGATGAGACTACTTTCCAGTTGAATGGCACGGTCAATAAACAAAACTGCAGGTATTGTCAGATGAAAATCTCCATTGGATGGTGGAGGCACATACGCAGTATCCCCGAAAGATCAATGTGTGGGCAGGAATTATTAATAATACCATTATTAGACCTAATTTTTGAAATAGAACCATGACAGGTGAAGAATACTGGGCATTTTTAGAATTAGAGTTGATTCCAGAATCAACCAGACTCTTTCCTGATGATATAAATCATCATATCGTGAATAGATCAATTTGGATTCGGCGAAATGGAGCGCCTCCTCATTATCTTCGAGGCGTTCGTGAGTTTCTCGAATTTACATTTCCAACTCGTTGGATTGGAAGAAGAGGAGCTATCGAATGGCCAACAAGATGTGACACCTCTAGATTATTTTTGTGGGGTTATTTAAAAAGCAAAGTGTATGTAAATAGCCCACAGACTATCCAAGGACTGAAAGACAGAATTACAGAGGAGATAGCACTAATTTCTCCGGAAACGAGTAGAAAAGTCTTGGATGAATTTTCATTCAGAATGGATTTCCATTTCCAAAGAGAAAGAGGTCATATTGAACATTTCCTTTATTTTTTTTTTTAGGTATTGTTTTCTGTTTATAGTGCAATAATAATTACAAAATAAAAATTTCTAATTTCTTAAAATTAATGGTCAATATTGGCCATTAACAGTTTGTATGAGGCATCCGCAATAAAAAAATTTAACAGAAAATTGTAAAATATATGGGTTGTCCCGTTTAAAAATAAACATATTGTTCGTATATCTCAGAAACTGTACATTTGGCAATGTCGAAAATAAAAAAAATAAAATCGCTAGTCTATCTAATATACATAACCGAAATGTTGTTATTGCTAAAAAAAATATAAAAACTATTTCAAAATTACACACTAAAGTGAAAAGTCCAATAAAAAATAACCAAAAGTCAAATGTTGTATATGAAATCCCTTCAAGGATCGTTCTAAAAAATATATTGGCCAAACCTCCAGAAGTCTCGATAGTCGAATTATATCCCATAGGAGTGACTGTAAACGAAACGTTAATTCATGCGCACTTTCGGAACATGTTAATCAGCAAGACCATCGAATGGACTATAATAATACACACATTTTAGATGCTGAGAATAATGTAACCAAAAGAATTTTCTTGGAAGTGGTTCATATCAATTTAAATAGTCAAACAATGAATAAAAGAACTGATTTGAACAATCTTAGTCAAATTTATACATATTTACTGAAATTGAACAAAAATAATGATATATCACTCAGTATTCAAAATTTTCCAACTTGATTTATAATATTATACAATTGTCACTATCATACGAAAAATATTATGTTCCTCATATGTATTAATTTTATTTATTCTCATGTTAGTAAGTACCTTAATACTATACAATTTCATATTGTTATTCATTATAATTTCAGTCGTCCTGAGGAAGGCAATAAACATAGCCGAAAGCTTGACGAATTTCAAAGAGTTTACTTGAAATAAAGCCCTTTAACCTGACTGCATCCCCACAAGAAATCTACTACCGTTTACCTATTTTTTGACCGAATGTTACAAAATTTGGCTCAAAAATACTCTTTCGTCAATATCTTGATCGCGTTCAAAGGTAGTTTCACAATGGCGGCTGTTGAAAGATTGAAAAAATCTGAATATTTCATTTAAGTACCAATATTGGAAAAATATATAGGTCGATTGACAGATCTCCATCAGCTCACACAACTGTTATCCAAACAGATGTAGATACAAACAAAAAATCGCTGTAAATTATCATTGATTGAATTTGAAAATTTCTCGAATTTGAACTATAAAAATAATCATCAGTTATTATTAGATATGTTAAGGGTAAGATATATGGGGAACATGTTTCAACAGTTCAGCACTGACTTCATCTATTCCTACTGCTTTTTTGTTTCTTAGAGATTGTATTAGGGTTGCTAATTCTGTTGGGTTTGTTGGGGATAGAGACATGGATCCCGTAGAATTTACGTTTTGTTTCGGGCTAATGTAGTTCGGGTTTCTGACTGTTTTATTTGCTAATATTTTACCTATGTCAATGTAGTGCTCGTTGGAGGCTTCAACCATTTTGCTCATTCCCGTGTTTTTTTTCCTTCGATATTTTATGTTCTATTTTGGTTATGTTCTTCTTTTTCCGCAGATTTTCCCTACTGTTTCCCATAATTTCGTACTATCTGTTTGGTTTTGTGAGATTATTGATTTATAGTAATTTATTTTTGTTGTTTTTCTTTATATTATTTAGTTTGTTCCTGTAGCGCTTATAGTTCTCCCTTAGATTTTCATTATAAGGGGTTTGGAGGGTTTCTTGGTATATATTTTTATTTATATTATACCTGTTGAATTTCCAGGAAGGAAAAAAGGTCCTACAATGGAATTTCCAAAATTACCAGCCCACACATTTAACTTCTGGGGGTGTTGCGTGTGTGACTCATGGAAAATCCTTGGGTTGGTGTCAGCCCAGTAACGGCAATTGTGGCGATTCACTTAACAATTTAGGAAGAAAGAACTTTTGTCCAAAAAACACACATTAAATAGGAAATTACCATTGTTTAACGCTCGCTTACTCATAACTTCGCAAAATTGCAAGCGACGATCAAAGTCGTCTTCACTAGTACGAGACACACCCGTCGCAATGGCCAATTGTCTTGTACTTAGCAAACTATCTACTGCAACTTGCCCCAATACTGCTATCTCCGTAGTACTCGATTTTCAAGCTGCCCTTTTTTTGTTATGAACCGAACCTGTTTCGCGAAATTTTGTCACCAATTGGCGAACAATTTTTCCAGAGGTATGTTTGTCAGGATGCCGTTGGTTAAACAACCCCTTAACCCGATTTCCACATTCATCGTTTATGAAACAAAGCTCAATAATGTCCACTCTTTCTACAATTGAATACACCATAATAATAAATTTCAAAGTCAACAAATTTTAAACACGTTAACCACGACAGGTATCTAGCAACTACTTGACCTAATTTAAACGTGCAGAAAGAAACCCGATAATTTTTTACTCACCAAAATGAGCCAAGAAAATCTGCAAATCGGCAAAAACAGCGAATTCATTTGGAGGAATTTATTTCAATAATACCTACGGTGAGTTTTAAAGTACAATTGAATCGATTCTTGCATTTTTCGTCACACAACGCTCCATATTTTCTGAAAGAGTGGATCGATTTTCAAAAACTATGCAGCACTGTATAGGGAATGACAAGCCCCTCCTAATGAGGTATCACTCGATCCCCCTTCCCATTTGAAAACATTTTTGGGATGACTCCCCTACTCAGGGGGTTGAAGGTTTCACTATGCTTTTTGCCTCAAAATGTGCCCCCCTGACAAACAATATTGACCTGTTTTTGGATTTTGCCAAAACATTCTTTCCCACCCTGTAATGCCTTGCGGTACGTTTTCGATGATATATATATATATATATATATATATATATATCTATATATATATATATATATATATATATATATATATATATATATATATATATATATATATATATATATATATATATATATATATATCTATATATATATATATATATATATATATATATATATATATATCTATATATATATATATATATATATATGTGCATATACATACCGCTTAAAACCCGAAATACAGCGAAGGCAATCTTCGTCTTCGGATTCTGATTCGCTTGGTGAATTCTGTGGCAAAGGGCAGCTTCCCTTGTAAGATTCAAACGCAAAAGACTTTCCTTGAAAAACTGGCTTTAAAGAAAAAAACATTTTTGACGTTTTTAGGAAGAGCCATTTTCTTACGTTGTTTTTATTCAAGTTCATTCTTGTAGGGGCTACTAGTTGTTGTTTTAGTGGGACTAGAGGCAGGTGTGCAGGATTTTCGCGTCAAAAGTAGAGTAGAAATATTTCGGGAACATATTTTTTTTTGGAGCGATGACGAGCAGCATTCTGCCTTCAATGTTTCTCCTACCGAAGTGTCCGTAGATGTTGATGCATGTTCGGATGAGTCGTGATGTTGGTAGGAGCACTATGGGTCACTTAGTGAGTGAAGCGCATTTAATCACTCGCCTGGTGAAGGCTATCTTGTCCTGAAAAAAGCTATTACTGATTCTGAAATAACCATAAAACAAGTTGACATATCATTCATTCATTGGAAAACACAAAGAGCATTTCTATTTTAATTATTAAACCTTAAGCTCTGCGATCAAAATTTGTAGGTTTCAAATATTCCTAAACCTACGCAATATTTCTGTGTTATCTGATATAAACAACAAAAAAGTATAACCAAACTGGTTTTCTTTCGGTTTCATTCAACCCTACAATTCCATAAAGATATCAAAAACTAGAAAATTCCAATCTACAGCCCTATCTAATCACATTGATGTAGGCAGAACTCACTTGGATTCCAATCTCTATATGGGTATAAATTTTATATTGGGACAATTACTGAAAATTAAAAATTTAAAATTTAAATTCTTTTATCGCCTCAAATTTTTTTTTTTTTTTGATAAATTCGTGTTCCTTAGGAACGGGCCCTGTGGCTCAGTGGTACTAGCGTCCGCCTTGTCTCCACTGTTTCCACCTGGCTCGGGTTCGACTCCCGCAGCTGGCGACAAAGGCCACAAGAGTGGTTTCGGATCCCACTATAAAAAATAAGGTTCCCGTGATCTTAACTCGTACAAGTTTTCAATAATTTCTGAGGGTTGATCAAACAACTGAGAAAGCGTTTAAAACCAGTTTTTTACAATATACAGGGTGATTCAAAAGTACTTCAACAAACTTCAGGAATTGATTCCTCACAATATGAATTGTCCAAATAAATATATGTCCGAAAACGTTTCGTTTCCAAGATACAGGGTGTTGAAGTTTTATTTTTATTTTCGTTTTTTTTTAAATAACTTTCGAAATACTGGCCTTAATTAAACGAAAATTGGTATTGAGAAATTTTTTGAGGTGTCCGATTCGAACCTGATGTTATTATTGCTCTTGCTCGTAGAAGGCGCCACCCATACGTCTTTTTCTTCTTTGAAGATTCATAACTTTTTTTAGCGTAATTCTAGCACATTTTTCAGTAGAAAAATCAATTCCTCTATCATATCTACGTAGAAAAGCTGGCCTTCTTACAAGTCGCTATAAGCAACTGTTTTCTAGATATTTGGACTTGAAAATTTCAAGTCGATTATTTGATAATCGACATTATCAGTATCAATTTTCTGTAAATGTATGGGCAGCAATAATTGTAATCACTTATAGGTCCTTTCTGCTTCCGTTCCGCTGAATGGCGCACCTTACAGAAACTTTTCAGAAAATGAGTTGCCTGGACTACTTCAGAATGTACTATTAGAAATTCGTATCTGCATGTGGTTTATTCATGATGGGGCTCCGGCCCATTTTAGCGTTGTAGCCAGGGAATTCCTTGACACTGTCTATCCAAATCGATGGATGTGTAGAAGAACCTGACCAGGCGTGGGCACCAAGGTCCTCAAATCTAAACCCACCAGATTTTTATTTCTAGGGACATTTGAAGTCACTAGTTCATAAAACTCCAGTAGCGAACGAGGAAGATCTAAGAACCCGAATAGTAGACGCCTGTGAAACAATAAGAAACACACCAATAATTTTTGAGCGGGTACGAGATTCAATGACTAGAAGACTGAATGCCTGTATCTTCGCTGAAGGTAGACACTTTGAACAATCTATTTGAATACAATTCAGTTTCCTTAATTTTATCTTATACTACATATTCAAAATTTCTTGAAATAAAATGTTGATATTTCTTGCAAATTTTATTAAAACAAATACAGATTTTGCACCCTTGATATAAAAATAACTATTTCAAACGAGTAAAAATAAATAGGATAGGTAGCGCCCCCTACAAAAAACCAAAACTACTTACTTAAACGTCAGATTTATTTCCCAAGCATTCTTGTGAAAAATGCAAAATAATGGTAATAACTTCAACACGCATCGATTTATCAAATAATCGACTTAAAATTTTCAAGTCCAAATATCTAGAAAACGGTTGCTTATAGCGACTTATAACAAGGGTAGCTTTTTTACGTTGATATGATGGAGGAATTGATTTTTGCACTACAAAATGTGCTAGAAGTACGCTCAGAAAAGTTAGGAATCTTCAAAAAAGAAAAAGATGTGTAGGTGGCACCCCCTACGAGTAAGAGCAATTATAACATCAGGCTCGAATTCGACACTCAAAAAACCTCTCAATACTGATTTTCGTTCAATTAAGGTCAGTATTTCGAAAGTTATTTGAAAAAATCCGAAATAAAAATAAAACTTCAACCCCCTGTATCTTGGAAACAAAGCGTTTCCGGACATATATTTATTTGGACAATTAATATTAGAATGATTTGTTGAAAATATAAACAGGATGTTCATAAAATCAGATGTGGAATCATCTGCGACTGGAAGATAAACTTCAGTCACTATCTTAGCCGGGGAAGTAGTTATTTTCTGTTAGACATTCACAAAAAATAACTCCATTTTAACATTGGATTTTTCAATTCACAGAAAAATATTTCTATCAATATTCAATTGAGAATGTTTCCCTTTTCATCATATTAGAATATTGTGAGGAATCTCCTCCTGAAGTTTGTCAAAGTACTTTTGAATCACCCTGTATGTCGAAGCTACCGCGAAAGGTATCCAATTTTGGAGATTGAAAATAAATTTTATTTGTTAGTATCACAAAAATCGTCATTCCGGAAACGGATTAAAATATACTTATTTTTTTTTGAAAATTACTGCATTAAAAGTATCACAATTTGAAATGAATGGTGACTTGTTTCGTTGTTGTGAGAATCAATGACATTTACAGACACTTAGTTTAGACATCATTAAAAAAACTGAGTTTTTTATTCAAATTCAAACCATATTTAGATTGTAAAATTCAGTTTGTATAGTCTATGGTTGGAATATAAGCACAGTTGATCATTACCATCACCATTTAGTGTTTTAGATCAACTTATTTCATTTATTGAAATAGAATGTACAGTTTCCGAAATGATTTATTACCAAAATGTTGGAAAGGGAATAAATCTCAAATAAATATTGAATAGAGAGATTTTTCTGTGAATTGAAAAAACCAAGATAAAAATTAAGTAATTTTTTGTGAATATTCAACAGAAAACAACTACTTCCCCAGCTAAAGCCACCCTGGAATATTGAACTATATCTCATAGATATTTTGATTTTTTTCTCTGAGCACATTCGTAAGTTACTGTCTTTTCCAGAAACTGCTGAACTGATTTGTTTGAAAATATGAACAGGATGTTCATAAAATCAGATGTGGAATAATTTTCATCGCCTTAAGAATTTTTGTTCGATTTCGAAATTTCTTTTTTTTCTTCTATTTTCACTCAAACGCAAAGTACCATTTATATTCCTATACATTTTGAACAAAACATTTTTTTTAGCTGTCCAATCATCTTATTTTTCTCAATTATGTTACCACCGATAAGCTTTGTTGCTACTTCCTTTTCATTCTGTCCATCTAGTGATTGTACATTTTTCGATAACTGGGTACATATGACTTCACCAAACAATAATCATATCTCAACTTCTTGAAGTACCTTAATTCCGTTAATCTTTGTATTCGGAGATTGACCTGTTGATTTATCTATGTGGGTCTGCAGGGATGCAATTTTTAATCTTTGTCTTTTTCACTTTTTCTAGAATTTTCCAACTTCATTTTTAATTCTGCTATCACTCTTTCAGATTCTTTCAGTTTCCTGTAGCATTATGCTCTATATCGTGTAATCTTGCGAAGACCTGCTCGATTTTTAGAACTCCAAGTTTGAGATGTTCCAGGAATTTCATTAGGCGGTTTGCAGTTGCGGTTTCAGAAGATTTCGAATTTAAATATACCTCAGACACGTTATCACAGTTACACCATTTCCTCTGGTTCCTTTTATCTCTTTTGCTAACCACCTCTATATGTTTTTCACAGTACCAGCATCCTTCATTTTTCTATAAATTTCCTGGTTCTTCCTTCGTTTTTGTATAACTGTTCTTCAGTCATTTTCGCTGTATATTTCTTAATTCTTTTCGTGCCAACTTGTTTTGGTTTGTTCTTTGTTTTTCTTTGGTTACATTTGGGTATTTATCATTCAATTTCATTTAAATTTTTGTCGTTTTCTTCGAAGTACAGAAACTTGAAGAAGCTTCAGTCTTGACTTGATCAGTTTGCTTAAGGAGCTCACTTTCGGTCAAATTTGGAAAATAATCAGAAATAGAATTCATACAATGTTATCAACATGTCTGCTATTCTTCTTTGATCTAATTCTGATATTCAGACTCTGAATACCTTTCCCTCTTCAGTCTTTTTTTTTTTTCTTTCGCCTTTATATTGATGTACGACCACTCACGATTGCTATTCAATTTTTTCTTCGAATCTATGAATCTCTGTTCCTCCATGTTATTCTGAAATGAGAGGCCAAACCGTCCATAAATTACCTTCAAGGAAATTAACGTCATTCCGGAAACAAAACCATAATTTCGCAAACAATGTTGGATCTAGGATATTGTTTCCGTAATGACGTTTTCGAAATTACAAAATCTGACCAAATTATTTCTAGTTACATGGTTTATCAACCGAGCAACATAAAACTATGGTGTTATGTTCATCACTACCAGAATTATTCAGCAATTCATCAAAGAACGCTCGAAAAAAAAAACAGTATTATCAACACACGTTACCGAATTGATAGGAAATAAGAGTACGCAAATATAATCCGCCTTTCTGATTATTTAAAAAAAAACTATGGTTTGTGGCGTTTCCGGAATGATGGATTACTGTCTGGACATAAAACAATTAACTATTACACTTCATATTGAACGTTGTTCGGAAATAATCTGCTATGTATGGGTAGTAGATACTTCGAAAATTGTTTCAATAATGATTTTAAATACTCTTAAGTGAAGAAACTACAGAATAATACTTTTCGAAAATAATAAATTGTGTTTTGGACAGTTACCGGAATGACGATTTCGATCAGACATATAAAAATTCTGGAAAATATCCACATACAACTGAGACCGTTATGATTGTGCCAATTAGATGCCAATTTGGGTTTTACTTAGGTTTTTTAGTCATGCTCCTAGGCCTAATAGTTCACTAGAAATCGCTTCGGATATGCGATTGTCCCGTTATTAACTTTTTACCCATATTGATTTACTTCGAAAATTAATCTCACCGCATATTTGAGATTTTTTTATTATTCAATTTCTGCAAATTTAGAGTTAATGAACAGTTTTTGGTTTGAAAATTATGCAAAATGAAGTTTACGATTTTTTCCCAATGGTCGGGTACACCTGCCAGATTTGACAGTTTTTCAAAAAAATCACAAAAAGTTATTTCCGGTTATTTCGAAGAAAATCATATGAAAAATTTGTTTATTTTTCGATTGCTCACCGACCCACCAAATTTGAACCGATTGGGACAACTTTGATTTTTTGCGTTTTCGTAAGCTTTCAATTTTCCCGGTAATTCAAATTTCTAAAATCTAAAAATACCAGTTGAGATTGCTGCTGGGGAGATTTCAATTGGATATATTAAAAAAATACAATTCTCATAGGAAATGGATTTCCGTGAATTTGGCTGAATTTTTGGTATGTTGTAGTTCTTGAGATATGGAGCTTTTAAAATGGATTCTTTCCATTTTTTTGGTGTTTGCTCATCAATCGGAGAACTCTCATTTCTGGTTGGGATGGAATTTGGATGTTCGGTGCCCAGAACCCGACTGAGAAATGGTCTTCCTCAGTTATATTAGGCACTGTCATCGATAATTTTTCATACTCTGCTCCACACTGGCTATGAAATGAGATACAAATCCAAAATATTCCACACATCTTTTCATGCTACAAGATAACGCCAGAATAATTCACATTTTCGAGAAACGACATATTTTGGGTATTTTTTTTAAGAGAAACCATAATAATTGAGTCCGAATATATATGAGGTCCAATAATATCAAATATGTTTCCAAACTGGGTTGGTGGCCGTGAGCGTAGAGGCCCTGGCTGATGTCCAGATGGTTCGAGTTCGATTCTCGGCACGGCTACTGAAATACAAATTAATTTCTATAGTTTCGTTGAGCGGGAAGAGATAGGTGACTAACCGAACATTCTTGGTACCTAGATATCAATCCTTCGGACTGTCCACGGTTACGTTTCGGATAACACTCAAAATGCTAAGGTCCTCGTCTTCTTAACTCACACAAGTCTCTGACTTCCGAGGGTTGCTTTGCAACTAAGTTGGCGGTTAACAACTTTTTTTTAAATGTTCATAACGAGGCTCAGCGAGCTGTAATGGGGGAAAATGGGAAAATCATTATCATATATCCTCAGAGATAACGATTGTGATCACTTTTGATGTCATTTTGATATGATATGTGATTTGTTTCTCACAAATTTCGATAATCTGACAATGGGGTGCCAAGACCTTTTCCTCAGAATGGCTCGGAATGGATGATAGCATCTCACAGACAAACGGATCCGTGGAAATGTCTGCATCTTTGATACCTCATGATACTTTCCAGGTAGAATAGGAAATTCCAGGTATTGGAAGCAAGAATGGAACTTCCGATCCCCGAATTTTTGAAAATACCATATTTTATGATAAATGTTGCAGTAAACTTTACACATACGAATGAATACTATCTATTAATATGATTGTTGGTAAAATGAATGAGTAGATCAATCAAAAACAATATATTAATAAGAGTAACATTCATAATAATAATAATAATGTTAATAAACAAAAAACAAATATAAACTATCTTAACAATCGCAAGAAATCATTTGAAATATTATGAATCAAATCAAGGCCAAAATGAATTATTTGGTAACAAAAGTATATCAACGAATGTACCACAATCATAAATCATCTTAACGATATAAAGTAAAAATCTAGCCTCTTGCGCCATGCCAACTCCTATCTAAGTACCCGATCGCTGGTTGGGTGGATTCATTTATCATCATATCATTGGGATTTATCTGGTTAATTCTATTGGCGGCATCGAGCACATGGCTTAATAAACTGGTATTTGGATATTTGACTCCTTGGTTATGGCGAGCATAACCAAGAAACCATAAAACGCCAGCAACGTGAGCATAGCATCCGACGGTCCTGGCACCCGATTTGCATGTGCAATAATATCCCTGTATTGATTCTTCATTTTCGTCGTTAGTGTACACAATCCAGAGCTGATATTTTGCTGAGTTCCGGAATCTGGAATAAACTCTTACTATCAAAAATCCAGGTTCCTCAAGTAACTCATCGAGTTGGAATATTTCCTGATGTTCTCTCTGGAGTTTATCGTGTACATAAGATGGTGCTCAATTAACCTGGTAAACACCGAAAGTTAGATCTCTTAGATAGTCCATACTTATTCTTGGGAACTGTGGCACCCGCTGTTGATTCAAGGGTATCCATCTTCCATTCCTCAAATGAAGCCGATCCACCTCTTCCCGGACTTGCACGACTTTGGCAATCGTGATCACCGAAGCTATTCCTCTGCGACCCGTTCATTTGCTCCTTCCATGATGATTGGCGGACGATATTTATTGATGATTGCTCCAGCTATACGGTATTATCCGAGATTGTTAACATGTGGCATATTGATTGTTTTAGAAAAAAACTGAAACATACTCCTTATATGGCCATTTCGGGATTCCACCATCCATCTGCATTTTTTTACCAATATGGATTCATAGGCTTCGTCCGTACTGAGTTGATTTTGTCCTCTTGCTACGTCAAAAGCCATGCATCTCATAATCTAATAGTGAATACCTATTGAATATAATGGGTTTTCGTTCATCATCGCGGCATTCGACGCGGAGCAAATATTATATTATCGATTTAGCATTCAACTCGATGTTGATAACTTGATAATCGACGTGCTATGAGAATCAAAGTCGTCGTGAATGAAAATGAAACAATTGCTTAAACTGTCATTTTAAAATATCTGTCAATTTCCTTAGTCATCACTGCCGATTCTTAGAGTTCAAAGTGATACACATTGATATTATGGCATATTTAAATCGAACTGAATGCTTCAGCTGTAATGTGAGACTTGCTCCTAGCCGAATGCAGCTTCTACGCGGTGAAGAAAATGAATTTAAACGGGAAATTGCGATTTCAAGACGTGATATGCAAGGTCCTCCAATTCCTGTGACAAATTAAACAAGAATCTGTCCCAATTGTAATAGATCAGTCCTGAACGAAATTACGCTCATTGAACTAGATCCAGCTTTCAAACGTTTTAACTCAAACAACAAGCAATTCCTGTATAATTTGTTATTCAGTTATGAATAATTGGAGAATATCGAATGGATGTAGAGTTGATATATTCATTTCGGAAAATATTTACGTACCAGAAAACGTAAGATCTTTTTTATTTTTTGTAAAAATTGTATCAGTTACCAAAAATCAATTCCAGGAATTGTTTGAATTTTATGAACCTGTTCATGAAGAAACATCTTTCAGGTACATCAGTGAGAAAGATGTATTGGTATTTTTGTGCAAACTGAAACAGGGACTGTCGGACGAGTTTTTGAAAGTGATTTTTGGATATTGGAGCCGTCAAGGAGTCTAGTCATTACCACAGTAAGAAAGTCCCTTATGGGGCGATTCGTCCCTCAAAACGTTGGTTTGAGATCAATTACAAGAAATGACTCCATAGCAGCACATGTCACCCAATTTGCAAATACGCTGTATAACCCAGAGCCAAAAATACCCGGGGCTATTGTATGCATTGACGGAACTTACTCTTATATACCCAAAAGCAGCAACTTTCGCATCTTGCGTCAATCCTATTGCGTGCCCAAAGGACGTCATTCTGCTCTGCTCTGCTCTGATTGTGGCCCCGGATGGTTTCATTTTGGAAATTTAAGGCCCATATTTTCCAATCTATCATAATAACAATGCGGAGATGTTACGCCATGAGTTCGAAGACGATAGAAATCTGTTAAAGGAATGGTTTCAGGAGGGTGATATTTTTATTTTGGATAGAGGATACCGAGACATCACACTCTTGCTTGATAACATAGGTATACACTATGATATGCCTAGTAAGAGGACAAAGTCAACTCAGTACGGAAGAAGCCAATAAATCCAGATTGGTAACAAAGAGCAGATGGATAGTGGAATCCCGAAATGGCCACATAAAGTTCAGTTCAGTTTTTTTCTAAATCATTCAATATACCACATGTGTACAATCTTGGACAATTTTACCGTTTAGCTGTAGCAATCATCAATAAATATCGTCCGCTAATCATCATGGAAGGAGCAAATGAACAGGTCGCAGAGGGATTGCTTCAGCGATCACGATTGCCCAATGTTGTGCAAGCTCGGGTGGAGGTGGATCGGCTTCATTTGAGGAATGGAGGATGGATACTCTTGGAACTACAGCAGGTGCCACAGTTCTCTAGACTAACTATGGACTAACTAACTCAGCACCATCTTATGTACAGGATAAACTCCAGAGAGAACATCAGGAAATATTTCAACTCGATGAGTTACTTGAGGAACCTGGATTTTTGAAAGTAAAAGTTCATTCCAGATTCCGGAACGCAGCAAAGTATCAGCTCTGGATTGTGTACACTAACGACGAAAATGAAGAGTCAATACAGGGATATTATTGCACATGAAAATCGGGTGTTGTGCTCACGTTGCTAGCGTTTTATGGTTTCTTGGTTATGCTCGCCATAACCAAGGAGTCAAATATCCAAATACCAGTTTATCAAGCCATGTGCTTGATGCCGCCAGGATGCCGACTTAGGAGTCGACATGGCGTTTGAAGCTTGATTTTTCCTTTATATTGTTACGATGATTTATGATTGTGTTACGTTCGTTGATATAGTTTTATGTTACCAAATAATTCATTTTGCCCTTGATTTGATTCATAATATTTCAAATGATTTCTTGCGATTGCTAAGATAGTTTATAATTGTTTTTCTTTATCATTATTGTTATTATTATTATTATTATGAATGTTACTCTTATTATTATATCGTTTTTGATTGATCTACTCATTCATTTTGCCAACGATCATATTAATAGATGGTATTCATTCGTATATGTAAACTTTAATGCAACATTCATTAAAAAATATAGTATTTTCAAGAATTCGGGGGTAAATATTGAAAGTTTCATTCATAGTTCCAACACCTGGACTTCTGTGAGATGCTATCATCCATTTTGAGCCATTCTCAGGAAAATGCCTTAGGACCCCATTGTCAGATTATCGAAATTTGTGAGAAACAAATCACATATCATATGTAAATGACATCAGTAGTCATCACAATTGTTATTTCTGAGGATATATGAATATTATTTTCCCATTTTCCCCCATAACATCTCGCTGAGCCTCGTTACGAACATTTTGGAAAACATATTTGATATTATTGGACATCAGATATATTCGGATTCAATTATTATGGTCTCTCTTCAAAAAATACCCAAAATATGTCGGTTCTCGAAAATGTGAATTATTCTGGCGTTATCTTGTAGCATGAAAAGATGTATAGAAGATTTTGGATTTGTATCTCATTTCATAGCCAGTCGGGTTCTGGGCGCCGAACATTCAAATTCCATCCCAACCAGAAATGAGAGCTCTCCGATTGATGAGCAAATACCGCAAAAAATTGAAAAAATCAATTTTCAAAGCTCCATATCTCGAAAACTGTCCATTTTTGAGCTTTGTGGCTATGGACACTTTTGATGAGCCTATCAAGAACTACAACACAACACAATTCAGTCAAATTCACGGAAAGTCATTTCCCATAAGAAATGTGCGGGGTCCTTTGCTGAAAATATTATGTCATACTTAATACAAAGTGGCTCTTCTGCTAGCAAAATTCTCCAAAATGATAAAAAAATTTGTTATGTTGAAATTTTATATAATAAATTAAAAATATGTGATTTTTCTATAAGAAATACAGTTTCGGACCAGTGACAAATCAGAACCGATCACAGTCCTCAAGATTACTTCTTTGCTGTTAACAGAAAACATTCATGTTGGTTTGGGCTTAGGATGGCAGATCAATGTATCCTCCATGGAAAAATCTTCAATCCAATGAATGTTCTGTTCGGTATCATCTCACACCTTTGGAAATTATTGAGCTGAATTTCAACGAATAACATAAAAAGAGGTGTGCTTGAATTCTAGCCATTCTCAATGAGGTCGCCTAATGTCCTCAATTGAAATAGACTTCTTTTCTTGAACTCTTCTGGGATGAAATGACACGTTTCAATCATTTTTACGATAGAACATGGGTTTCTTGTACCTGGAGAGAAATCTACTCAACTTAATATTCTTGAACCTCAAAATCGTTTTTATCATTTTCAGTTTGAATCACTCCATTCAGAATTTTCGAATCCATTTTCAAATCAATAGACCTGAAAATCTTGCTAATTAAATCTTGAGAATTATTCTCTGAAGTAATACTTACGAATTGATCCAAGTTGCTCCTGGTATGCTGTAAAATGAAATTTCGGTATGTCTGTGATGGCTCATTGCAAATAATGGTATTCCATCAAGGGGCATTTCATCTGAAACTTGACTTATTTCATCATTTAAAAACTCTCATTTCTGTGAATTTGAATTTTCACGGATGAATATTGATTTTGGCATTCTATCACATACTTTCTTGTGCCCACCACCTTCACTCAACCATATTTGAGGTAACAGATATAAGGGGATTTCTAGGCATCGAAAGAATCTGCAGAACTTTTAGTAAGTTACCCCTAAGGTATTAAATCAATTCTACACGACCACGATAGCAATTGCATTCGTTGAATTCCAATCCACCCCTATTTAGGGGTAGTTTGTACTTGTAATTGTGATTGCTGACCGGAGATTTCCAGCCAAGATATTCCATTGAAACGCTGAAATGTAGATTACACCAAACATGATACATATAAAAAAAAATCAGCCCCTTGATAAGGGTGGTTCATACCTGCATTTTTTCGAGAAACTTGGTCGACCGAGGTTTTCCGTTGAAGATTTTTCACCAAATCGGTAGAAAATAGTTGCATAAAACATGCTATTTGTACCACAAGAGTTTTTTGGAAGAACTTTGCTGTCCGTGATATATCCAATTAATATATTTCATTGAAACGCTGGAATACGATGGCACAAAATATTTCAGTTGTGCTACTATAGGAAAAATCAACATCAGCTCCTTGTAGGATAGTTTACACTTGCGATTTTTCGAAAAACTGCTAACCGAGGAAACAAATATTGGACAATGAACCTTATAATAAACAATTCAGTCTCATAATTGATATACTTAAAGAATAAAATGAAAATATAATTCCAATATATACATCCAATAAAATAATTTGGGCAGAATCCGTATATATATATATATATATATATATATATATATATATATATATATATATATATATATATATATATATATATATATATATATATATATATATATATATATATATATATGTGTGTGTGTGTGGGTTTTATACTGAACCCAACTTTGTATTTAGTAACTCAGTTTTACTTTGGGATTCAATAGGCAAAACAAGAACATATATTTGACAACTCTTTCAAATTACAGTCAAATTTCATCTCATATTCCAAAAAACTATAGTAACTAAAATCAGTACAAAATAAATAAAATTATATACAGAGTGATCCCTTTATCTGCACATAATAGTGTGGAACATTCTCCCCCCAGTGAAGAACTTCATTCTTCATCTTCTAATACTGCTTCCACTTCTAACTTGCATAATTTCGAAACAGGTTTCTTGTATGTATTCTTTGTTGCCTTCACATCTGCCACGCGTACACGTCCATCAGGATCGGGGTATACTGTCACTACTTACCCTTTCTATTATTTCGTGGTGAGTTCTCATCAAAAATGATCACAATATCGTCAGGTTTTATTGGTTCATGGTTATCAGTTCACTTTTTTCGTTTATTTAATGTAGGTAAATACTCTTTCAACTAGCGTTTCCAAAATACGTTCGCAAGCATTTGTGATTTCCTCCATTCCTTTTTCATGTTGAATCCAGAATCAAAATCTCCTGGTGGGCCCTCTGTGTGTTCGTATCCAATAAGAAAATGATTTGGGGTGAGTGCTTCGGGGTCTCTTGGATCGACGGATACATGCGTTAGGGGTCTTGCATTCACAATACATTCAGCTCCGGCAGAAATTGTTGCCTGTGATTCTTCCTTCAAAGATTGTCCATAAACTACTGTTCCCAGAGACTTCTTTATGGAGCCAATCATTCTTTCCCAGACCCCTCCCATATGTGGACTTCCTGGTGGAATAAACCGAAACTATACCTTTGCTCGTTGTCGATATTTTAGTTTGGTCTAGTTCTTTCAAAGCTATTCGAAGTTCATTGGCTGCTCTCCTCAAGTTTGTTCCATCATCACAGAGTATCCTCTTGGGGTGTCCTCGCCTAGAGATGAATCTTCTTATAGCCAAAATAGCAGAGTCAGTATTCATAGAAGCTATCATCTCTAAATGAACAGCTCTCACTGCCAAATAAGTGAATAAAATGCCCCATCTCTTTCCTTTTCTTCGTCCGATGGATACAAAGTATAGGCCAAAACTAAAATATCCAACTCGACAACGAGCAAAGGTATAGATTTTCGGTTCATTCCACCAGGAAGTCCACATATGGAAGGGGCCTGGGAAAGGTTGATCGGCTCCATAAAGAAGTCTCTGGGAACAGTAGTTTATGGATAATCTTTGAAGGAAGAAACACTTGCAACACTTTTTGCCGAAACTGAATGTATTGTGAATGCGAGACCTCTAACGCATGTATCCGTCGATCCAAGAGACCTCGAAGCACTTACCCCAATCATTTTTTATCCATCCTAAAACACATTTTGAATCTGACCAAAAACTCAACGTTCCAATTATGATCTCTAGTTCATTTTTCAATATTTCCGAGACTCTTGTAGCCATCACAGCCGCCTGAAGTTCCAACTTGGGTATAGATAAAGGCTTCAGTGGTGCGACCCTCGTCTTTGCCATCACGAATGATGTTTCAATTTTTCCATGATCCAATATTCTCAAATACTCCACTGCTGAGAACGCTTCCCAAAATACGTCCACAAGCATTTGTGATTTCCTCCATTCCTTTTTCATGTTGAATCCAGAATCTCCTGGTTGGCCCTTTGTGTGTTCGTATCCAATAAGAAAATGATTGGGGGGAAGTGCTCCGGGGTCTCTTGGATCGACGGATACATGCGTTAGAGGTCTTGCATTCACAATACATTCAGCTTCGGCAAAAAGTGTTGCAAGTGTTTCTTCCTCCAAAGATTGTCCATAAACTACTGTTCCCAGAGACTTCTTTACGGAGCCAATCAACCTTTCCCAGACCCCTTCCATATGCGGACTTCCTGTGGAATAAACCGAAAATCTGTACCTTTGCTCGTTGTCGAGTTGGATATTTTAGTTTGATCTAGTTTTTTCAAAGCTATTCGAAGTTCATTGGGTGCTCTCCTCAGGTTTGTTCCATTATCACAGAGTATCCTCGTGGGGTGTCCTCGCCTAGAGATGAATCTTCTTATAGCCAAAATAGCAGAGTCAGTATTCATAGAAGCTATCATCTCTAAGTGAACAGCTCTCACTTCCACACAAGTGAATAAAATGCCCCATCTCTTCTCTTTTCTTCGTCTGATGGATACAAAGTATGGGCCGAAACTGAAATATCCAACTCGACAACGAGCAAAGGTATAGTTTTTCGGCTATTCGACCAGGAAGTCCACATATGGGAGGGGCCTGAGAAAGGTTGATCGGCTCCATAAAGAAGTCTCTGGGAAGAGTAGTTTATGGACAATCTTTGAAGGAAGAAACACTTGCAACACTTTTTGCCGAAGCTGAATGTATTGTGAATGCAAGACCTCTAACGCATGTATCCGTCGATCCAAGAGACCCCGAAGCACTTATTTCCAATCTAGTTCATGTTTCAATATTTCTGAGACTCTTGTAGCCATCACAGCCACCTGAAGTTCCAACTTGGGTATAGATAAAGGCTTCAGTGGTGCGACCCTCGTCTTTGCCATCACGAACGATGTCTCAATTTTTCCATGATCCAATATTCTCAAATACGCCACTGCTGAGAACGCTTTTCCACTGCTGTCGCAAAAATGTGTAATTTTATCTCCATAGCAGTTGGTATAAGATAAGAATAACATTGTGAAACTTCGATTCCGTGAGCCAGTCTTCCCATATTTTCTTCATGTCAACTGGAATATGATCGTCCCAACTAACATCTGCTCGCCATATGTCCTGTAGAAGAATTTCTGCCCCAATTGTATGAAAAGCCAGAAATCCTAAAGGATCGAAAATACTCATTACAATTTTGAGAATTTTCCTCTTTGTGATTTTACTTTCATTTTGCATATTCTCAAGTGACAACTTGAAACGAATTTTATCATTTACAAGATTCCACCATACTCCCAAGACTCTTTGTATAGCTTGTCCATTTTCTGGAATATTTTTCTGTTCATTCATTTCTCCCTCAAATCCCGATCTCACAAGGGAAGAGTTGGTTATCCAATTGACTAGATCAAATCCTGCCAAAGACATTATACGTTTCACCTCCGTTGCTTTAGCTAAAGCATGTTCTTCAGTGTCCGTGGAATCCAAATAGTCATCAGCGTATATTTTCTTCATTATGACCGTCAAAATTTCAGGAGATTCACTAATTTCCTCTGCATTAACATTTTTCACATATTGCGCACATGCTGGAGAACATGTGGCACCAAAGATCATCACCTGCATCTCATAAACCTCCGGTTCCATTATGAAGTTTAAGTTTCTCCATAACAATCTTTGGGCACATCGATCTTCTTCTCTGATTTCAACCATATGAAACATTTCCCTTACGTCTCCTGCAAACCCGAATTTTCTTTGTCGAAACCTAATCAGAACAGCAACTAGCGATGAGAGCAAATCCGGTACTGGAAATAAATAGTCATTTAGGCTCGACCCATCACATTCAGCTGCCGCGTCGAAAACCATGATCTCACCGGGTTTGTTCTGATTTACAGTAGCAAAATGAGGTTAGTACCATGTGTAGGGAGGTTCGATTGCAGCTTCTTCAAGTGACAATTTCTTCAAGTATCCTTTTTTATGTAGCTTTCAATCTTTTCACAGTAGATTTCACCAAATTCCGTGTCCCTTCCATATTTCCTTTCCATACATCTCAATCTTTGCAATGCTGTTGTTCTGCTTTCAGGTAATTTCAGATTTTTATCCTTCCAAATGAGTCCCATTTCAAAATGATCTCCAACCCTTTGCGCTGTTCTTTCCATTATATCAATTGCTTTCTGCTCCCCCATTGTGAAAATATGTTTAGGTGGCGACATACCAAAAGAATCTAGTGAGAAAGATTGTTTGACTAAATCGTGTAATAACTCGTCTTTCTTACTACAAACATGAATGGAATCTATCATATCTATTCCTGATTTGATTATTTGGGCCGGGTAGAGACCAACCCAACTTACATTTCGTAGCAATAGGAGAAAATCTTTCATTCATGTAATCACTTCGGATTTGTCTAGGAATGATGAGGTTTATATTATCCTGACCTATCAGTAACATGGGTCTTCCATTCTCAAAATCAGCAATCGGGAGATTTTTCAAATGATGATATGCTTCCCAGCTTTCTTTTTTGACTGATTGCAATGGCAATGAAAGATTTTCTACTATATAAGTATTTTTCAAAATATATAGTTTCGAATCTCTTACTCCTGATATTTGAAGATCCAGACATTGTGAATTTTCGAATTTTGTAGAAATATCCCCAGTCCACTTAATACAGAGTGATTCTTTGATACCTTTCAACCTCAACTTTCTTCTATCGAGCTCACTGTTGATCCCTCATCACAGAGTGCTAGAGTGCGAACCTCTCCTCGTGGACCATATAATTTTACCGGAATCATCCTCAGCAGTACATTTCTTTTTTCCAGTTGAACTGTCATCACTGCTTCTTCCTCTGATTACCTGGAAATACTAGTCTCATTATTTACAATATTTACATTTTCATTTTCACGTGATCTCTCTCCCGCCAAATTGTCGTTACGTAGAAGTTTGTGGTGCTTATATTCACATCCACCAACGCCACATTCTTTTTTGTATTTGCATTTGAGTTTCTGATGATTTGCTCCTAGACAACAAAAACAGAGTTTTTCACCTTTAATTATCTCCCACCTTGTATTGACATCATCCAACTTCATTTTTGGACAGTTTGAAGTACGGTACTCTCCGTTTTCGCAATACCTACAACTTTTGATTTCCTCTGTATTGGTGCTTAAAACTGTTTCTGGCCATTTCTGCTTCGGTTGGAAGGTGGGCTTTCTCACATTCTTCCATGTTTCTTCAAATTTCTTTGGTTCTTTAGAAGTATAAACATAACATGCAGCATTTGCCATGTCTGCCAACCAAGTCGAAAATAATTCAATGCCGGCCTCCATTAGTCTACTGAAAAAATATCCACCCCACTTAAGTTTTAGTATATCGGGAAGTTTATTTGACAGATCTTTCAGAAGTTGAGGATTATTCATATGACCTACTGACTTCAAACTTTTCATGGTTTCAACTAAATTCTTAACTTCATTAGAGAATATTATCTATTTTTCAATACACATATTCATATATGGAATGCAATTTAGTTTGGCTATGAGAACTTCAATAATAACATCTGGCCGACTGAACCTCATTTTCAATGTATCCATCACCATTGGTACATTTTCTGAAGCAAGCAGCATACCTGCTACGGCAGATTTTGCTTCCCCCCTCAAGCTTTTTCTGAGTTTTATCATTATTTCTTCCTGACTGAATGAGCACATTTCACAAACTCGTTCATATTGTTCATAGAATAACATCCATTCTTCAGGATTTCCACAGAAAATTGGAAAGTCTTTGTCTATAATCTGGCGTGCCAAAAATTAATCATGAAAATTATTGCTAGAATCATTGCTGCTTCGTTTCAGAAGATTGATAATCGTCTGACATAATAACTGGATATCATTTGATTGACCTGACTGATATTGATCTCATTACTTCTATTCTCATGGTTGGACAAAATCATGAGATGGCTCACCTGGAGATTCTTCATTTTCTCTAGGTTCACCTTGCAACCCTTGTACCTGTGCCTTGGTAATACTCGGTTGAATATTTGACCTATTCCGAATGCTTCCGTTCTCCTCCGAGTTGTTCACCCATTCTTGAACCCTGGACATGCTTGACTAGACGTCTTCTTATCCCAGTTTTTGGATGTCTCTCTTCTTCGACACTCCTAATTCCCTCTTCTTGAAAATCATGTTCGAGTTGAAGAAGTCTAAGTTGATTTCCTAACTTTGCTCTTTCCATTTCGATTTCTTGTCGCTTTTCTTCATTTTCATAATTCAGTTTCTCTTGGAGTACTCTCGCACTAGTATGGGATTTCAAACTCACAGCAGACTTGGAAAGTTTTGATTTTTCCGAGGTTTTCTGCTTTTCCTCCTCGTCTTCTTCCGAATCTTTCCGGCCAATCATAATCTGCCGATAGGCTTTTGTTTACTCCTGCTCCCATTCTTCTACTTCGTGCTGAATTTTCCATATCTTGGTTCAAAACTTACTTGAAGGACCAGACAATATGTGGATTTTATAATGAACCCAACTTTGCATTTAGAAACTCAGTTTTACTTTGAGATTCAATAGGCAAAAAAAGAACATATTTTTTGACAACCCTTTCAAATTACAGTCAAATTTCATCTCATATTTCAAAAAACTATAGTAACTAAAATCAGTACAAAATAGATAAAATAATATACAGAGTGATCGCTTGCTCTGCACATTATAGTGTGGAACATATACATAAATGTATATATATATATATATATAGAAGGAATTTGATGGACATAGCCCTCAGAGAGAAGTGTTAACCGTAGACACGTGTTTCGGGCTCTCGGCCCTCATCAGTACGGTGGAGAAGTGCAAAGATGAACAACACTTGGTAGAAAACGACAAATCAACGGAGTCAACAAACAGACGCCAACCGCTCATTTGTGGTTTCGGTCAGCAGACCCTGAATTCCAGGGCAACAACCAACGTGACCACGGAGGCAGCTATAGCTACCTGCGTGACATCCGAGTCCAGGAATATAAATATGAAAGAGAGTAATAGTGAGGGGACTGTTAAAAACAAAGTAGAAGGAATTTAATGGACATAGCCCTCAGAGAGAAGTGTTAACGTAGACACGTGTTTCGGCCTCGGCCCTCATCAGTACGGTGGAGAAGTGCAAAGATGAACAACACTTGGTAGAAAACGACAAATCAACGGAGTCAACAAACAGACGCCAACCGCTCATTTGTGGTTTCTGTCAGCAGCCCGAATTCCAGGGAACAACAACGTCACCACGGAGGCAGCTATAGCTACCTGCGTACATCCGAGTCCAGGAATATAAATGAAAGAGAATATGAGGACGTTAAAACAAAGTAGAAGAATTTATGACATAGCCCCGAGAGAATGAACCAGACACGTGTTTCGCCCGGCCCATCAGTACGGGGAAGTGCAAAGATGAACAAACTTGGTAGAAACGACAAATCAACGGAGTCAACAAACAGAGCCACCGCTCATTTGTGGTTTCTGGTCAGCAGCCCTGAATTCCAGGGTAACAACGCAGAGGCATAGTGTGACATCCGTCCAGGAATAATGAAAGAGAGTACTACAGAGGGACAGCCTAGAGAGAAGTTAACGAGACGTTGCCTGGCCCCATCAGGGTGAGGAAGATGAACAACACTTGAGAAAACGACAATCAACGGAGTCACAAACGAGCCACCGCTATTTGTCGGTCAGCAGCCCGAATTCAGGGCAAACAATCACAGAGGCAGCAGTACCTGCGACTCCGAGTCCGGATATAAAGGAGAGATTAAGGGACGTTAAACGAGAATTAATAGCCAGAAGTTAACTACGTTGCTGGCCCCATCAGTACGGGAAGGCAGATGAACAACACGAGAAACGACAAATCAACGGAGTCAACAAACAGAGCCAACCGCTCATTTGGTTTCGGTCCAGCCCTGAATTCCAGGGAACAACAACGTCACAGGGGCAGCAAGCACTGCGGACATCCGACGAATATAAAATGAAGAGAGTATTAGGAGGGACTGTTAAAACAAGGAAGAATAGGACATAGCCCCGAGAGAAGTGTTAACCTAGAACGGTTTCGGCCTGGCCTCATCAGACGGGGAGGGCAAAGATGAACAACACTGGAGAAAACACAAATCAACGGAGTCAACAACAGAGCCAACCGCTCATTTGTGGTTTCGGCGCAGCCCTGAATTCCAGGCAACAACAACGTCACCACGAGAGGCAGCTATAGCTACCTGCGTGACATCCGAGTCCGGGAATATAAATATGAAAGAGAGAAGTGAGGGGACTGTTAAAACAAAGTAGAAAAAATTTTAAATGGACATAGCCCCTAGAGAGAAGTGTTAACGTAGATATCGTGTTTTCGGGCCTGGGCCCCCTCATCAGTACGGGGGGGAAAAGGGAAAGATGAACAACACTTGGTAGAAACGACAAATCAACGGAGTCAACAAACAGACGCCAACCGCCTCATTTGTGGTTTCGGTCAGCAGTCCCTGAATTCCAGGGCAACAACTAACGTCGACCACGGAGGCAGCTATAGCACCTGCGACATCCGAGTCCAGGAATATAAATATGAAAGAGAGTATTAGTGAGGGACTGTTAAAACAAAGTGAAAGAATTTAGGGACATAGCCCCAGAGAGAAGCGTTAACCGTAGATAATGTGTTTCGGGCCTCGGCCCTCATCAGTACGGTGGAGAAGTGCAAAAGATGAACAACACTTTGAAAACGACAAATCAACGGAGTCAACAAACAGACGCCAACCGCTCATTTGTGGTTTCCGGTCAGCAGCCCCCTGAATTCCAGGGCAACAACCAACGTACCACGGAGGCAGCTATAGCTACCTCGCGGACATCCGAGTCCAGGAATATAAATATGAAAGAGAGTATTAGTGAGGGACGTTAAAACAAAGTAGAAAGAATTTAGTGGACATAGCCCCTCAGAGAGAAGTGTTAACCGTAGACACGTGTTCGGCCTCGGCCCTCATCAATACGGTGGAGAAGTGCAAAGATGAACAACACTTGGTAGAAAACGACAAATCAACGGAGTCAACAAACAGACGCCAACCCCCTATTTGTGGTTTCGGTCAGCAGTCCCCGAATTCCAGGGCAACAACCAACGTCACCACGGAGGCACCCTATAGCTACCAAGCGACATCCGAGTCCAGGAATATAAATATGAAAGAGAGTATTAGTGAGGGGACTGTTAAAACAAAGTAGAAAGAATTTAGTGGACATAGCCCTCAGAGAGAAGTGTTAACTGTAGATTACGTGTTTCGCCCGGCCCTCATCAGTACGGTGGAGAAGTGCAAAGATGAACAACACTTGGAGAAAACGACAAATCAACGGAGTCAACAAACAGACGCCAACCGCTCATTTGTGGTTTCGGTCAGCAGTCCCTGAATTCCAGGGCAACAACCAACGTCACCACGGAGGCAGCTATAGCTACCTGCGTGACATCCGAGTCCAGGAATATAAATATGAAAGAGAGTATTAGTGAGGGACTGTTAAAACAAAGTAGAAAGAATTTAGTGGACATAGCCCTCAGAGAAAGTGTTAACCAGACACGTGTTTCGGCCTCGGCCCTCATCAGTACGGTGGGGAAGTGCAAAGATGAACAGCCCTTGGTAGAGAACGACAAATCAACGGAGTCAACAAACAGACGCCAACCGCTCATTTGTGGTTTCGGTCAGCAGTCCCTGAATTCCAGGGCAACAACTAACGTCACCACGGAGGCAGCTATAGCTACCTGCGTGACATCCGAGTCCAGGAATATAAATATGAAAGAGAGTATTAGTGAGGGACTGTTAAAACAAAGTAGAAAGAATTTAGTGGACATAGCCCCTCAGAGAGAAGTGTTAACGTAGAATCGCGTTTCGGGCCTCGGCCCTCATCAGTACGTGGGGGAGAAGTGCAAAGATGAACAACCCCTTGGTAAAAACGACAAATCAAAGGAGCAACAAACAGACGCCAACCGCTCATTTGTGGTTTCGGTCACAGTCCCGAATTCCAGGGCAACAACTAACGTCACCACGGAGGCAGCTATAGCTACCTGCGTGACATCCGAGTCCAGGAATATAAATATGAAAGAGAGTATAGTGAGGGACGTTAAAACAAAGTAGAAAGAATTTAGTGGACATAGCCCTCAGAGAGAAGTGTTAACCGTAGACACGTGTTCGGGCCTCGGCCCTCATCAGTACGGTGGAGAAGTGCAAAGATGAACAACACTTGGTAGAAAACGACAAATCAACGGAGTCAACAAACAGACGCCAACCGCTCATTTGTGGTTTCTGGTCACAGTCCCTGAATTCCAGGGCAACAACAACGTCACCACGGAGGCAGCTATAGCTACCTGCGTGACATCCGAGTCCAGGAATATAAATGAAAGAGAGTATTAGTGAGGGACTGTTCAATAGAAAGGAATTTAATGGACATAGCCCTCAGAGAGAAGTGTTAACCGTAGATATCGGTTCGCTCGGCCTCATCAGTACGGTGGAGAAGTGCAAAGATGACAACACTTGTAGAAAACGACAAATCAACGGAGTCAACAAACAGACGCCAACCGCTCATTTGTGGTTTCGGTCAGCAGATCCCGAATTCAGGGCAACTAACGTCGACCAACGGAGGCAGCTATATACCGGTGACATCCGAGTCAGGAATATAAATGAAAGAGAGTAATAGTGAGGGACTGTTAAAAACAAAGTAGAAGAATTATGACAAGCCCTCAGAGAGAGTGCAGCTAACTGTAGACGCGTTTCCGCCTCGGCCCTCATCAGTACGGCGGAGAAGTGCAAAGCGATGAACAACAATTTGCAGAAACACAAATTCCATGGAAACAGCGAAACAGACGCCAACCGCTCCATCGGTGGTTGGCGTCTGTTTGTCTCTTCATATTTATATTCCTGATTCCGGATGTCACGCAGGTAGCTATAGCTGCCTCCGTGGTCAGCCGCGTTGGCTGTTGCCTGGAATTCAGGGTCTGCTGACCGAAACCACAAATGAGCGGTTGGCGCTCCGTTTGTTGACTCCGTTGACGGTCGTTTTCTACCAAGTGCTGTCTATCTTGCACTTCCACCGTACTGATGAGGCCGAGATTCGAAACACGTGTCTACGGTTAACACTTCTCTGAGGGCTATGTCCATTAAATTCCTCCTTCTACTTTGTTTCCTAACAGTCCCCACTATTACCTTCCCCTTCTTCATATTTATATATTCCTGATTCGGATGTCACGCAGGTAGCTATAGCCGTCGCGTCACCTTGGTTGTTGCCCTGGAATTCAGGGTCATTGACCGAAACCACAAAATGAGCTGGGTTGCGTCTGTTTGTTTACTCCGTTGATTTGTCGTTTTCTACCGCGTTGTTCATCTTGCACTTCTCCACCGTACTGATGAGGGCCGAGATTCGAAACACGTGTCTACGGTTAACACTTCTCTGAGGGCTATGTCCATTAAATTCCTCTACTTTGTTTTAACAGTCCTCACTATTACCTCTTCATATTTATATTCCTGATTCCGGATGTCACGCAGGAAGCATAGCTGCCTGTGGTCACGTTGGTTGTTGCCCTGAATTCAGGGGTCTGCTGGACCGAAACCACAAATGAGCGGTTGGCGTCTGTTTGTTGACCTGTTGATTTGTCGTTTCTACCAAGTGTTGTCTATCTTTGCACTTCCACCGTACTGATGAGGGCCGAGAGCCCGAAACACGTGTCTACGGTTAACACTTCTCTCTGAGGGCTATAGTCCACAACCCTCTTACTTTGTTTTAACAGTCCCCCACTATTACTCTTCATATTTATATTCCGGATTCCGATGTCACGCAGGTAGTTATACGCCTGTGGTCACGTTGGTTGTTGCCCTGGAATTCAGGGTCTGCTGACCGAAACCACAAATGAGCGGTTATGTCCGTTTGTTGACCTGCTGATTTGTCATGTTTTCTACCAAGTGTTGTTCATCTTTGCACTTCTCCACCGTACTGATGAGGGCCGAGAGCCCGAAACACGTGTCTACATGGTTAACACTTCTCTATGAGGGCTATGTCCATAAATTCCTTCCTTACTCTTTGTTTTTAACAGTCCCTCACTATTACTCTCTTCATATTTATATCTTGATCTCCGATACGCAGGTAGCTATAGCTGCCTCCGTGGTCACGTTGGTTGTTGCCCTGAATTCAGGGTCTGCTGACCGAAACCACAAATGAGCGGTTGGCGTCTGTTTGTTGACCTGCTGATTTGTCGTTTTCTACCAAGTGTTGCTCATCTTGCACCCTCCACTGTACTGATGAGGGCCGAGAGCCCGAAACACGTGTCTACGGTTAACACTTCTCTGAGGGCTGCGTCCATTAAATTCCTTCTACTTTGTTTTAACAGTCCCCACTATTACTCTCTCATATTTATATTCCTGACTCGATGTCACGCAGGTAGCTATAGCTGCCTGTGGTCACGTTGGTTGTTGCCCTGAATTCAGGGTCTAAGGACCGAAACCACAAATGAGCGGTTGGCGTCTGTTTGTTGACTCGTTGATTTGTCGTTTTCTACCAAGTGTTGTTCATCTTTGCACACCTCCACCAAAAATTGACAGGGCCGAGAGCCCGAAACACGTGTCTACGGTTAACACTTTCCTGAGGGCTATGTCCATTAAATCTTCTACTCTTGTTTTTAACAGTCCTCACTTCATGCCTCTTTCATATATATATATATATATATATATATATATATATATATATATATATTGTTAGATATGAAAATATGTTAAATATAAAAATAATAAAAATGCAAATTGATATTCATACATTACATGAATACTCAAGTATGATTGTTTCTACAATTTTTCTGTACTTTGCATCTCTGAAACCTTGGCTATCTTATAGTCAACGCAGATGATCCAAGAGTTTAGCAGTGGAGCTTTATATTATCATCATCATGTTGTCATTAATTGTGGTTGGGTTTGGAACAAAACAAAAGTAATACATATGAGAAGAAGCATTTTTTAGCTAAGTGAATACAAGTATATTTCAATTCATGCAGACTATTTCCTGCTAAACATTTATGAGGAACAGATGTAGAATATCGCTCTATGAATATCCGGTTATTTTCTTGAATATTGACTGAATGTCATTGTACAATTCAGGAAGAGACCCTGGGACACTGTTCATAATTCGGGGGCTAGACAGTAGAATTATTTCTGTGTTGATGTTTTGTAGCGAGGGTATGAATAGTAAGGTTTTTCTCGGACGGAGGTTTTTACAAGTCTATCTGTAATGAGTGCTCACGATGTTACCTATCTTGAGTGCCTTGGAAAGTGGTTCAGAAGGTTTTCTTCTGTTTCGCACCCTGGTAGCAAGTCACAAAAATTGTTTATAGGGTGGTTATACTTCTGATGTTACATTCGTATGTATATCTTATTGGCTATATGTACATTATGACTGAATGGATCATTGTATGTGGATAACATGGGAAGGAAGAAATAGCATTTTATAAAATTAAGGTATAGGCTTTCAGTTTCTGATGCAGTTTTTTCAATATGTTTTTTCCAATTCACATTTTGTCAATAATCAATCCAGCGTACTTGATACGATCAGCTTGTTCAATTAATCCACACTTACAGTTTGAAATAGTTACTTAAATTTTGAATAACTGAATGCGAATATTTCTTGTACCAAATTAAATATATTTACTTTTTTCATTTACAAGTATCTTGTTTCACGAACCATGTTTTCAGTATTCTCTGTAGATCATGTAATATATTTGTGAACGTAACATTTTTACCTTTTTGTGGAGTATAGTAATGCAGTATCATCCGCAAAGGTATATATTTTATTCTCATCGGCATATCGCAGAGATCGCTTCTATGTAAATGAGAAATAAGATTGGTCCTGCAAAACTGATCCCTACGGTACTCTACTGGAGGTTTTTCTCGATGTCACTGACCTCATTTCCTACTCTTCCAACCTATTTGCTTTGTTCAAATAACTATGGAAGCACTCATTGCATACTCCCAAGGTTCTTTTTTCCAACAGTAATGGTATGAGAAAATAGTATCAAAAAGCCTTGGTGATATCGATAAAACCTGTTGGGTACTATTTTTTTCCATCTGCTGTATTTCAGTTGTGAAATTCAATAAATCCAACTCTGTCCCTTTACCTCGCTAAAAGCCATGTTGATTACATGAAACTATTTTTGAGGTACATGGTTGAGATAAATGATCGCCAACAAATGGCAAACGTATCAACACGAATGAAAACCTTTTATGAAAAGAGCAAACAGGGCAAACAGAAAAATATTTAATTGAAACAACATCAACGGTAATTAATATGATGTTCTATTTGTGTGAAAAGTGTTTTCAACTCAAATTTGTGTAGCCTTACGAGGCCCTTTCTAAATGACATATTACCGTCATCGATACGAAAATGGGGAGTTTTGTTTACATATTTCATTATATTTTGTTTCATGTATAACCATCAATCCACTTTGAGGCGCTTTTCCAAACAAAACCACTGCTGACATAACCTCTCTCCAGTAATTATAATTCTTATATGTGAATCGTTTCTGGGTTTCTAAAATGAATATATGTATGCGGGTCATCCATAGAATGCTATGAAATGAATGGCTAGGAAAATTATTTGTGGTGAATTCCAGATCGATCCCTGTGAAAAATGGTGGGTATATACGTATTAAGTACCAATATTGATAATAAAGACAGCAAATGTGGAGCCAAAACAACAAAATGAAGCATGACCATCGCTCGGGCTCTTTCTTAATCGGCAACGTTGAATTGATGCGCATGCGCTGAAATGGAGGCCTGACATGTATTGCTGATGTTTGTTGCCATAACCCTTACGCACTGCCAATATGACTGGAAAGACATGGTATAAAACGACTTCACTTTCATTGCATTGCTCTTATGGCCAGTTATCAATATTCGTAGCACAAATATATTTCGGTGAGTCGCGGAATATTCAGTACTGTATACTGCGTTTCTGTCTACTATTTCACAAATTGTTCCGGGCATAGTTTCGAGCAATGTTGACATGATTGACAACGCTTCCGTTTCTATACTTCTGCATGTTTTGTTCCGTTAGATTCAAATTGTAACTGTCATAGCAGCACTAAGAGCTCTAAAGTCGCATACTTGCGAGTCCAAACTGACTTGAGACTTCAAAACTCCTCCAAAACAACTTATAAACAATATCTGATGTGGGTGCCATGTCAAGCAAGGGTATCAATGGCAAATGAGGAAGACAGCCTCAATAAGGAAGGAACAAACAATCACCTCCCCTGACCAAAACCCTCCTGTGGCCCTCCAAGGCCCACAATAAATAAGAGTTTCGGCGTTAGGGAGCGGACCAAATCAAAACCACTGGAATATGGTTTCCAGGACAAAGATAAACGGAAAGGTTTCTATTTCCATCGCCAAGGAAGCCAAACAGCTTCTGAATTCAGACAAAGAAGGCCGAAACTGGTAACGGACTGCTCAACGACATTGTCCACAGAAGTATCACCACAAAAAAAAATGGATAGATCAGACAGTGAACTGTGCCGCCGTCGCGAGAACTTTGCTGAAACCCCGTAGCACACCCAAGCTAGCGACTGCTAGGCGCTGTTTTGTGAAAAGCTTAAGCTCCTCGGAGGGGTTCCATTAACGCCCTGGAGTCAGGAACTCAGCCCCAGGAAACTTTATAACCGCGCGAGTTTCGGAATCCGGCCCGAATAGACGGAGCGTATGCAAAGGAAGATCTCTAGGTAGAGATACGGAGATGCTGGAGTCATTCAACAATCCACATAGTATTCATGAAGTACTCGAAAAAATCATTCATCATTTTCTTATCATTCCCACGAAATACCGTACTGATTTATTCTCGAATATTCAGATCGGTTCCAACCTGAGGAACATTTATTTCATCAGTATGAACTCATTTTCCCATCAGTGTTATTGTACCAATTTTTTATAATATTCAGAATTCTTTTGAGGAAGATAATTTCGTAAATGATGGAAGCGTGAGTATTTCGAAATGAAGGGATTCAATAGTCTCTCTCCATAGACTTATACTGATGCATAATATATATTATTATTCCGAGTACCGTAGATATTTGAATTCCTCGACCTGTGTCCTGGATTTGTAGCAGACCAATCACTGTGAGATTTTTTTCGTGACAAAACACTTCCAGGAGATCGACTGTGCCATCATACGGTAGACGGTCCAGTTATACCCTGTTATGTTTCCCACTCTAACCGTCATTGCTTGATTTGTTATAAACATTCAAAGGTACTTTTTTCATCGTTTTTGACTCTGTAACTTAAAAACTTATAAGGCAAATTATAATATTCTAGAGATGGATAACAAATTGTAGAGATTTGAATGCAAAGAAAAATGAGTCTACGATCGGATTATTAGTAACGGAAAACCCGAAAAAATCTGCGTTTTTGCAAACGGCAACACAACATTTTCAAGTTTTGAAGAGAGCCATTTGATTATTAGTAGTGATTGATGCACTTCATTTGTGAAAAACTTCGAGGCATTGTTGACTATTAGTTTCGGCATACTTGATTTTTTCAATGCACTTCATTGCAGCAGATTTGGATGCGTCAAAGGTGGTCCGATTTAAATTTTCTAAGTACTACAAATGATTTTCACATTTTCCGTTAAAGCTATGTTAGTGAAAATACTTGCAAACATGATCAATAGTGAGTAGCATTGCGCAGTTCAGGAGCGGGGGCATAGCAGCTCTACCCCACTACTCAGCCGCTTTCATGCACTCTCGCCTATTTTTGTCATGTTTGCCAATGTTTCCCCACCTAAGGTAAAGCATTTCAACGCAAAATGAGAACATATGTCGTGTAGTAATTACACTTTTGCACTAGAAACTTTTTCAAATATTGAAATCGATCACCTATGACGCATCCAAGTCTGCTAATGTAATAAAGTGCATTGAAAAATTGAGGATCGCAATTATGCCAAAACTAATGATCCGACATTTGGTTTCCCCAGGCTGTAAGGTAAAAAACGCAACCCTAAAATTTATTTCCCAAAACTTCTTTTTTATTATTTGTTTACCATTTAAAAATTATTTCCGATACCCCGTTTCCATTCTAAACAAAAATGTCTTTGGGTTTTTGCCCAAAATAAAACCATTTAAGCAGCAAAACATTATTTTACGAACAACTACAGAGATACACGTCATAAATGCGAACGGGATTTATTGTTATTTTGTAGTTAGTACCTGCATTAAACGATTAAAGGGTAATAAACAAAACTAAGTTATTAATAACAAACACAAAAACAGGGTGAAACTATAGTGAATGTTCAATATGTCTACCTTCAAACATTACGCATGCGTCTAGACGTCGGCGCATTGAGAGCCACGTATCTGCTCAAATATTCCGGGAGTCTCTCTGATTATCTCTGCACGCATCGATGATGCGGTTTCTTAAGTCCTCTACATCGCGAACAGGAGTACGATATCCCAAATGCTGTGAATGGCCCCAAATAGAGAAATCGAGAGGATTGAGACCGGGATCGAGCGGGCCATTTATGGTCCCCTCGACCTATCCACTGATTTGCATGTTTCAGTTAAATGCTGACGTGCTACTTGACTAAACGGGAGCCCCATCATGCATAAAAACATATCCCTTCTGACGCCCAAAGGAATTTCCCCTCCAGCAGTACGGGATGCACTTCTTTAAAAATTGAACGTATCCCCCCACCATTTAATCGAGGAGGTAGAAAATGGGGCCCCAAATTTAAATCATCCCCAATAACCCGAGCCACACGTTAAGAGAAAACTGTTCTTGATGGCTAGTTTCGACAATAGCGTGAGGGTTTTCATCAGCCCATATGTGGTAATTATGAAAATTAATAATCTTGTCCCGAGAAAAACTACTTTCGTCTGTGAATTCTATCGTCTTCAGAAAGTCACAATTTCTTCTTAATCATTTCCAGCATCCAATTGCAAAATTCAAGAGGGTTTCGAAAGTCTCGCGGTAACAGTGCCTGTACTCGTTGCAGATGGTAAGGGTATAAGAGTTGTTCCTTTAAAATTCGAAATACCGCCATATGATCAACATTTAGCTGGAAAGCAATCTTTCTAGTACTGGTAGTAGGTTGTTCTTCAATCAAATTAAGTACTGCTTCCTCGCTGTGGTGTTCGTATTTCTCGATGGCGACCAACAATCCTGCGTTCTTTGTCGAATGAACCATATTCTCGTAATCGTTGATGAAGTCGAGCAAATATTCTATGTGAAGGATGCTGCCGTTGAGGATACATTTCAGCATATCTTCTAGAAGCTTCTAACCCATTCCCCTGCGACAGACCGTAAACGTAATGCATATCAGCCATTTCATTTGTGTATGCCATTTTATTAACAAGTGAATTATTAAAGTAAAAAATTAAGAACAGAACAACAACACACAATTAGTATTAATAAATTTTCGAA